>CAJHQP010000879.1:0-145425 GCA_905132765.1 Moricandia arvensis
CAATATTACTGATGGTCGTTTAACATTTTTTGGTAATATATGACATTTTTAAGATATAAATTAAAAGATAGATTTGGTCATATTATGATTGGTCGTTAACATCCTATGTGGACGCTTTCAATGGATTATAACCTCAACTTTTATATAGTATAGATTAAATATATTTTGTTACTTTTTTGTCATTATATATATATATATATACATCTATTATTATAAAAGAGAGTTTTCTCACTCCTTAGAGGGTCCACGTCATCTGCCAGTTAGGAAAGTCGAGCAAGGATATGGCGCCAACGTGTTCCAGGATAAGATGTTTATGCGCGTTTCACATAGAAATTCTATGTTACTCTGACGGAGAAGATAATAATTACAACACAAACAATAGTCCAGAATAGTCAAAAGTCGTCAAGCTAGCCAAAAGCCCACTAACACTTTACATGCCTAAATACCAAATACCAAAAAAATCATTAAAATTAGCCCAAACAACATTAAAAAAATTACAAAAATCAGTTTACGACTAAATTTTTTAGAAATTCATATCTTAAAAAAGGTCAAACAACAAGAACAGAACACCCTTAAAAGTTCACAAGAATTTCAGAAAAAAAAAAGCCGATCATTGCTTATCTATGTGGAGATGTCCCCTATCTTAATAACAACAACTTCCTTTATTCTGCACAAATAAAGTTGGCTATTATTATATAAAATAAAACAATTTAGCTATAATATAACCACACTTACAACAGATCAAAATATTATAGCAATAATCTTTCGCCAAACACCTATTCACGTATAAAATATTAAAAATAATAAAACTATTCAATAAAACAAACAACAAAAACTTACAAAATCTCAAATAATAAATATGATATATGTTACGTGTATGTATAAAATATTAAAAATAACAAAACTATTCAATAAACAAACAACAAAAACTTACAAAATCTCAAACAAGTAAATAAACAGAAAAGAATATGAATAGTCATTTATTATTTGATATCATAGACCATAAAAACAGAAAAACTTTTTAAAATAAATATTCAAGAATTTATATTGTTTCATTAAGCACTATAATCATCTACAATATATAAAATCATCTACGTTATATATGTTATATTATTTTAATATTTATTTTTAATATATATTATTTTGAAATAAATATTAAAATATTTTCATTATTTTATAATTTAAATAATGTTAAGAAATTGAAAAAAAATATGAATAATCATTTACCAATTGATATCATAAATGAAAAACAACATAAATTATTAAAAATAGTATTAATAAATTTAGTTGTATTAATTTATTTGTGTTAAGCTTTAAAATTTCTATTGAAAAATTAATGACCAGTGTTAATCAAAACTTATACTTAATAATACTTTTAACATTATATATAAGTAAATAATTATAAGGAAAATCAGAATATTAATCAATACAATAAAATATTTCAACTTAAAGATAATATAAAGTAATTTATTAATATGTGACAAGCCATTTATATCAAATAAATTTAATGTCAAAAATTATATTTTAAAAATTAATTAATATCATTTTGTTTGCATATCATAATTATTTATTTGGATAACATGGTATACTTGGACATTAAATATAATAACATATACAAAATTCAAACAAAGAAACAAACATTTATCTTTATGAATAAAAAAGTAGTAGGTTTTCAAGTTGCATAATCAATTTAAATATTTTTAGTATAATGCATTATCCATATTTCTATTTTAAATTCAGATAACTATAGTTATAATAAATTTGCTTACCATTAAAGTCAAAATAGAACAAATATCGAAAATAAAATAACAAATTTACATTTTTTTAAATTGTTTTAAATAGTTAAAAATTATATGATTTATAAAAAGGATGATAACAAAATAGTTGAAGTTAATGTAACTTATTATTGAAAGTAAATAAAAATAAATAAATCATAAGTTATGTGAACATAAGATCTAAAGTATTATATCTAAATAATTGTGAAAAATAAAAATTCATTACTATTAACTTAAAAATCTTAAATGTAATTTCAATACTAATAAGAAAAAAAAAATACTTCAAGAGTTCAACAAGAGACGCAAGTAAATACTCACACCACCCGAACCAAAAAATTACAGATACATACAATAATCTTATTTTCCGATAAAAGAAGCCTCAAACATGATTCACAAACCCAGTTAATCACACCTTACAAAGGTTGAACCCAACACTTTTAACAAACCTAGGATAATACATTCAATCACTAGAAGAACTTTTATAAGGTCTAACCAAACGTGCTCGCTTCCAAACCCAGTAATTTTTAAAATATACAATACACATATTTTGCAAATACAAACTTAAAACACAAACCACAAAATCATATAAAATAATAACTTAGATCATAAGTAAAGTATATCCCGCCCGTAGGGCGGGCCGACCCTAGTATATAATATTTTAATGAATAACTGGAAGAATAAAAAAGAATGGGTGCACAATTTAAAATTTAAGTGGGTGCAAAAATAATAATTGGGTTTTCTGCAAAAAAACCCTCAATGTAATTTTCTTTTGCAATTTAACCCACGAAATGAAAAACCTACAGGTCAACCCTTCAAATCTTAGTCAAACCGCAATATAAGCCACCGGTATATTGATGATGTGGCAGCCGTTTATTATTTAACAGAAATCAAAACTACGTCGTTTTGAGATTAAGCAAAAAAATATTTTATCTGGCGGGTATTGAACCTGGCACCAAGACTTACCACGTCAAGCTTGAAAACGAACACACCTATCATATATAAATTGGTAAATGGTATAGACGAATATGTATATAAGCACACAGAGACATTACACATTAAACTAAAAACAGAATCCGAAAGGATTCGAACCTACCACCACAACCAAATATAAGAGGCAACTAAACCACTACGCCAGTAAGCACATTCGTTTACTAGTTATACGAAATAATATATATACTATGTATGCCGTTTAAAACTGCACCTCTTCCACTTTAAAGTTCGTTTAAACAAAAGTATTAACTTTCCAGTGCTGCATATCGCGAATTAGGGAGGGGTTCTCAGAGTGGGGAAATTGGGGCTTTCTACTCAACCTTCAAATTTTCAATTGATTATGGAGATTCATGATGATTTAAGGCGATTTCATCAGTTTTGTCCTCTATTCTAAAGAATTGAACAGGAGAAGAGGCAATGGCATTGAGGTTAGTAACCAAAGACCTTCTTTGATAATTTTTTTTGAATTGATTGATAGATTTCTTTGTTTTTCATTAGTTAATGATTTTCTTACAGTTTTGATCTATATTTACGATGTGGTGGATATTGGAGTAGCAAAGACGAATATCTTGGAGGGGAAGTTCATGTAGGTGGTAGAAGAGTAGCTGATGGTTTTACCTTTGCAGTCGGTTTCTCACACTTGTGGAATACGTAGGCTATGAAGACAACATGAACCAAGTATCATGGTTTCCCACCTGAAACTCCTGAGAAGAAAGAAGACATCATCGACGATGTGATAATGAACAAAGTGGTTCACTATTCAATTGGATCTTGGAGCAATGATGTTGTTTATCGTCAGAGAAGATGATCCTTATATGGGTAGGCATCGTAACATGAGAGGCTCGTTGAATGATGTTGAGGATGAAAGATGATATTGGGAATGTCAGGGCTAATGAGGATGATAAGGTAAATGATTCTTCTGATAGTGATTCTGAGACTGATGAGAGAGGGTGGTTGTGATAGAGCATGATGATCCTTTTGGTGTTAGTGATAGTGAAGTTGGTGATTCAATTGTTGATGATAATCCGACAATATTCATGTTGGGACAACAATTTTCAAACATAGCAGCTTTCAAAACTGCTATAACAAAAATATGCTGTGAGGAAGAAGAGGGATATCAAGTTTGATAAGTCTGATAGTAAGCGTGTTGTGGCAATTTGTTCAGAAAAAGAAATGTTCATGGAGGATCTCAGGTTCCATTAATAGCAGCAGCACCCGAGTTGTTGTTAGAGCATACCAAGAGGAACACAATTGCACATGGCAAGGTTAGAGTATCTTTGTTGAGAATAGTAGGATTGCAGATATTTACATTGAGGAATTCAGAATTAATCCCAATATCTCAGCTCTTCAGTTGCAGCAAAAGCTTCAAAGGCGTAATATTAATGTGTCAGAAACAATTTGTGAAAGGACAAGACTGAAATGCTTGCAACAATTTGATGACGAGCAAGCTCAGTCTTTTTCAAGGTTGTTTGACTATGTGGAAGAGTTGAAAAGCACAATCCTGGATCTACAGTTGAATGTGAGGTGAGGCAGACAAGATTCTATAGGTTTTATGTGTGCTTTCAGGCGCTTAAGGATGGGTGGAAGGGTGCTTGTAGGAAAATTATCCACATTGATGGTACATTTCTAAAGTGGAGATTGAATGGAGTGTTATTAGTTGCTTGCGGAAGAGATCCTAATGAACAGACTTTCCCTATCGCATGGGCCATTGTGGAGGTTGAAAATAAAGATAATTGGTTATGGTTTCTTGAGCATTTGGTTGAGGACCTAGACCTAGGGCTAGGTAATGGTTTAACTCTAGCAAGTGACCAACAAAAGGTCTTATATTAGCGGTTCAAGATGTGTTACCATATGCTGAGCATAGGATGTGTGCTCGACATGTGTACTCCAATTGGAAGAAGAAATATGGTGGGGCTGTATTCGAAGATCTGTTCTGGGGTGCTGCTGATGCTTACTACATTGCACGTTTTGAGAAGAAGATGGAAGAATTGAAGAAGATTTCAGTCGCTGCATATGATGATTTGAAGATTTCTCAGTCTTGCCCGTGGTCAAGGGCATTTTTCACTGAATACTCATCTTCTGATGCTGTTGAGAACAACTTAGGGGAGTCTTTCAATGCAGCTATAAGGATAGCAAGAACAAAACCGGTTGTGGGAATGCTTGAAGATATAAGAAGAAAAGTAATGGTGAGCAACCACAAAAAGAGCTGAAGCTAATAAGTGTAGGGCAAACTATACTTATAAATCAGTAGCAAAACTCGAAGAACAGATTGAACTAGCAAAGAATTGTAGTCCTTTGAGTTGTGGATTAGGAGACTATGAAGTTGGGTACTTCAATGATAGGTATGTGGTGAATATGAGAGGTGACATATCTTGTACTTGTAGGATGTACAAGATCAGTGGCATTCCTTGCTGCCACATTGTCTCAGCCTTGCGTTTAGAGAAAAATACTGATCAAGACCCAAAAACACTTATAATCTGATTGGTTCACCATTGAGAAACTGAAGACATGTTATGCATATCCTTTAAAGCCCGGTCAATGGCATGAACATGTGGAAGGTGACAACTAATGTGAGGGTCAATCCTCCTCCGTTTAAGAAACCTCCAGGGAGACCACCAGGTAAAAAGAGAAAAAGAGATAAAGGTGAACCTAGAGAACCACCAAAGATTTCAAAGCGAGGAACAAAAAATAGTATGTATTTTCTCTTTTTCAGTCTTGTTTTGTTGTTTATTTTTCTTCTCTTGTTATTTATGCTTTTCATATTTTTTCTTTCATTTCTAGCACTGTGGAATTGTGGACAGAAGGGCATAACAAGACGTATTGTAAAAATCATCACGTCCCGAAACCACCCAAGAAATCGACCTGGAAGGCCACGCAAGGAAGTGATTCCATCTGCTTTAGCTCCTCTTTTATTCATGCACCAGAGGCCACACCTGGAAGCCGAAGGAAGTGGTTTGCCTCTGCCTCACAACCTGAACATGATGTCCCAAGCCTCTCATCTGCACTCCCCAAAACGAGGGCCTGGAAGGTCTAGAAAGAAGCTCTCAAAAGATGTCTCATCGTCTCAACCATGACTTTTCTATTTTCTTATGATGTGTTGTTTTTGTCTTTGTCGGATTTAATAATTTATATGTGTTTTTTTGTTAGAATTATGTGGAAGAATTTGTTAAACTTATGTGTAAGATGTTAATATCACTTTGTCTCAGGTCAAAGCAACAAAGTTTGAAATTACTTTAAATCATCATGAATCTCAGAATTGATTTATATGGGATTTTGTGTAATTAATAAACGAATGTTGTCTACTGGCGTGATGGTTTGCTTGCTTGTTAGGTGTGGGTAATGGTGCCAGGTTCGAAGCCCAGCGAATTTAAATTTTTGTTTAGTGTGTATATCTGTTTTTCTGTATATATAAGCTTCCGCTAATTTAGGTTACATATATTTGATAGGTGAGTTGGCTTGCTACCTTGTTCTGTTTGGTCGCAGTACAGGGTTCAAAACCCGTCGGATACAATATTTTTTGAATGCTTAATATCAAAACGACGTAGTTTTGATTTCTGTTAAACAATAAACGGCTGCCACGCCATCAATATACATGTGGCTTATATTGCTATTTGACTAAGATTTGAAGGGTTGACCTGTAGGTTTTTGATTTCGTGGGTTAAATTGCAAAAGAAAATTGTATGGAAGGTTTTTTTGCAGAAAACCCATAATAATTATGTAGTTACGTTGTTTATAAAAGTAATTATGGTTGCAAGTGCACGCCTACTCAGTACTCACGTACCTAGCTTTCCCCCGTCCATTCCTGTGTGAACCTCCAATTCCATTTTTCTGACGTTTTGAATTCCCAGTTACCATAATTTCTTGCATGGCTTTAGTATCTTCGTCCACCATTGCATGTTTTCCTCCTCCTGCATCTGTTTTTTTTTTTTGACACGAGTTTGATGGAAGCTATCTTTTCATATAGGATGATCGAAAGATAGAGAATTTCGGTGAACCCACCAATAATTTCCCAACGGGTAGATGTAATTGTGTACTATGAGAGGGATAGATCCCGGTGAACCCACCGGTAATCTCTAATAAACAGACCCAATCACCAATTAATCTTAATCGCTAGATTACATTTCTTTTTATAGGTCTATGTCTTTGCCAATAAATTATTGGGTTGACAGGTTCAAAAATACATATGGGCCAGACCCAAACATGATAAAAGATCACCTCGTTAGACGCTGTTAATCTAGACCGTTCGTCGGCGTCAATGGAGAGGACGCTGGTAGAACTTGGATGCCGTCAACGAGAAGCAATGGAGTTGAGGAGAGCATCATTTTTTTGGTATGGAGGAAGTGAAACAATATCGAGGGAACTCGGATCCGAACTAGTGATGCTTTGAGATATGTTGCCGATTTGATGAAGAGGAGCAACCCATGATGGTTTATGAGACTCAAGTCTCCCGGATACGGGAAGGTTGAGCTCATTGATTATAATTATTTATTTTAAAATATATGTTTTACAAAATACATAAAATATTAAATTAAGAAATAAATATTTTTTTATAAAAACAACAATTATATAAAATTATATGTGTTTATCAAAAAAAATATTTCATTGAAAAATAATATAGTTCCACTAGTTTTCACTTTGGGTTTAATATTGTGTAATTTTTTTTTTGAAAACAAACATGTATAGCTTTTTAGATTTACTTGTATTAAACAAAATTTATGAGATATCCCTAAATATTTGAAAATATCCAAAAAAATTTGGATATCCGAAAAATTGGATATCCATATTTTTTCGAATCAAAGCAAATCAGAAAATCATATATCCTTAAGATACTAAACAAATCACAAATATCAAAAATTATGACACTATTTGATCCGTTCCCACCCCTACTAATATGTGAAGAAAATGAATTCGAACATTCATTTAGTGGGAAACTATATTTATCAAATAACCATATTAATCATATGCTATGATATACTACATATAATGTGTATTAGTTTCCTTCTCTTCTATTATATTTTAAGAAATATAGAATGTAATTTTACTCTTCCCTCTCTCTCTCTCTCTCTACATATTTGATTTTTTATACTTTGTAATGACATAAAGTGTTCTATATGTCTATAAGGAAATTTCTTATAGGGTCTGAATTGGTAATTTGCAGGACAACTGGAGAACAACTATAGTGTGGTTCAAATAGTAATAAAAAGTATGATTACATAAATATATATAGAAGTTTTTGTTAATATTTATGGAGTGTGGTGTGGGGTCGTCCGTCACCGTTTGGAGTCATAAGAGCATTTCCCAATGGGTTCTTCCCATTGAAATTTTTAATATGCTCTCCGGTTCCAAAATATAAAATGTTTAAAAAAAAATTTATGTTTCAAAATATAAGATGTTTTTATATTTCTAGATAACTATAACTTTATCAAAAACTATGTAATCAATCAAATTTAATAATTCTATTTTGTAATTGATTAATTAGTTTTGCATTTATAATTTTAATAATACATTCTAGATAAAAAATTAATTTTTTTAATAACCATGTTTTACCTAAAACATTTTATATTTACGACAGAAAGAATATGTGTTATATATATATATATTATGTATAAGTAATTGTTGGGTCTATAATTATTATGGAACCCCATAAATAAGAGTTCTTAAAAAAGGATTTTAAGAATCCTTAAGAATTCTTATTTATAGAGTTCCACAATAATTGTGAATCCTACAATTATTTACGTTTATATAATATATATATATATACATAATATATATATTAAAAATTCTAATATATATATATATATATATAATACATATATTAAAAACTCTGATGGAAAGAACCCTATTTGAGGTGGTGTAATAGTATTCACTTAGGCGTGTTTCTCATGTCTACTTGCGGTGAAAGAGAAAACTGTCCTCCCACATATATACCTGTCACATCTTATTCATGGTTATTTTTTATTTTGTTTCTTCCACTAGTACAAAAATTCACACAGAAATTAAAAACAAACAAAAAAACTAAATTTTAAGTTTCTTCTTGGTCGAACCGATAATCTTGGGAACCATAAGGACAAAATACATCACGGAGGAAGTTGGATTTTCGCCAAGGATTGAGTCCCATGTCATTACACAGATCATCAGCATGTTGGATAATGAAAGTAGAAAAGCAGTGGTTTTTATAGAATCTGCTCGACCTTTTCATCACTTCCACTTCTTTAAAGAATTGGTCCAACATTTTCTCTTTGCTCGGTAATTTAAATTTCTCATCCATGAGCCGGCTTAACCACATGGAACTTAGCTCTGCTATGCGCACGTTCCAGTTACTTTGAACGTATCCCACGAAGCCCATGTTTGGTATCAATGGATGGATTGTTGCCCTGAAATTTATTTATTAGTATTTGCTATTATAACCAACGGTTGAGTTTCAATCTAGCATAAGAATTAATATTATATTTACAACATCAGTTTAATCTATATTCATTGAAATATTTGGACTAGATTTTAATGAAGTACCTGTACAAAGGCATGAGACCGCATGGAAACTCAAGCCAAGTTCTAAAAGGTTCAGGAATAATGGCTTTGAGTTTCTTGTCTCCATCATAACCTGTGGCGAGTATCACAACATCAGCTTCTAGCGTTGTCCCATCCTCAAACTCAATCCCTTGATCATAAAAACACCATTTTGATGTTTTTCTAAACCGGATCATCCCTTTATCTGCTTCTTCAAAGAAATTATCCGGTACTAACGCCATTTGACAAGAAGCATAGTCTTCTTCAAAAGAATGGTCCGGTTTAAGACCATATTTCTCTAGAGGAAGCTTCCATGTAACATATGATTCGATGAATTTGGAAACCATTGCACGCTGTGGTTCATATGTTTACAAGAAGTTTAGACAATCCACATAATATTGTGCAATTTATAGATGCAAAATATAAGATCACTAACCAGAAGAGAGAATAGAAGGTAAAAGAGGGTTCTAAGGAAGCTTTGGTTAGGCCTCTCATGGAGGAACTGAGAAGCTCTAGTTGAGTAAAACAAGAAGAATGGTAAACCCCAAATCCAGTAATGTGGAATCACCCAGTGTGCTGTTCTCACCAACATTGTGCATGCTTGTCCTCCATCTCCTGCGAGATTTAAATATTTTGATTATTTTTGAATCATCTTAATTAACTTAATATTTAATGATCGAAATGAAGTAAATCATATTGGAATATGTAAATGCATTGCCAAACTTGTGAACAACGATTTCATTATATTGTGCCAAAAGAATGATAATCCAACTAGAAAAAAAAAATATAAAACTATGTTAGAGGTTATGATACTATGGTAAATCATTGATAAAGTTATGGACTAATTGGAGCAACCACCTTAGTTGTAATCATGTTGAAATATATAATTTAATAGTATATACCTTGATTAGCTAAAGCAGACTCTAAAGCCACATCAATGGCGGATTTCTTGAAGCCAACGACGGCGACTTTCTTGCCACGAAGGAGATGAGAAGCTTCTTCTTTCTCTAACTTGCAGTAATCCATCGAATGCATCACTTTCCCTTTGAATATTTCCGGCCCTTTCTTTGCTGGAAACGTCGGTATTCTTGGTACATCACCATATTTTCCGGTACACATGACTACGAACTCAAATGCATGCCACTGCACACACCACAAATAGAACTATAGAAGTAAACTTGAGTTAATCATGCATGGTTTTAAAAATGCATAGCTTTTTCCCCCGTAGTTCCGCGATTAAACAGTTATACCAATAAGAGCCTTAAGTATTGACAACAACAAAAACTCCAATTCAAATACATATTCAAAAGGGATAATTTGAAAATACTCTATTAATAGTTTAAAATTTTAAAATTACTTCTTCTTCTTTTGTTAATTTTTTTTTAAACTACACTTTATTAGATGTTAAAACATTTTTATAATCACTGTATAAAAATAAATACTGTATAAAAATGTAGGAGCCTACGTTTGTTTTCTTTTTCTTATAATAAAAACTTAAGATATATTTCAAAATGATATTATGTATATATTATTAAGATTTTTGTTTTAAAAAACTGTTATTCTAAATATTAAATAATTCATGATGAAAACAATTAATAGTAATAGTAAATATTCAGATTGGAGAATTTCGGAAATTCACATAGACAAAAGTGTACTTTTCTAAAATAAAAACTAATAAATGTGTAGTTTTTAAATTAAAATCTCATTCAAGTGTACTCCTCCAAATTTTCCCAACTCTTTTGGCCACATTTAAATAGCTGTTGTAAAGTCTAAAAATTAGTTTACGATTTAATAGAATCAATAAGTTATTATAGAAAAGTACGTACAAGATAATAATTATTATTATTTTAAAATGAAAATAACATATGAGAAAGCAGATAGATCTGCATGAAAGCAAACATAAGCAAATATATGAGAACGAAGAATGTAAAAAACTTTAAGAAAAACCTGAATATCTCCACCATTTCCCTTCTGAACAGCAACTTCCCAAACAGGTTTCCCGGGCAACAAGTTGCCGTAAGCACCGAGGCCAACCATTTGTGGAGCTTCACCTTCACCCGTGAACCTAACTTCGATGACCTTAGAGCCAAACTTAATGAACTTGAAGAGATCAAAATGCTTAGCGTAAGATTCCAAGTAATCTAATATTTCAACGTAAGTTGGGAAAGCAGTATCTTTCCTATTGGGCCATAGAAAGTCAGAGTATTCGTAACTGGCTCGAGGGGATTGTAACTTAGTGGACCCGTAAGTGCAGCTCCTCCAAACACCCCCGACCGAATCCGAGGCTTCGAACACGGTCGGGTTATGTCGAGCTAAGTGTTTAGCAGCTACTAAGCCACTGACACCAGCACCTATGATCGCTACTCTTGAAGAAGTAAGCTTATTATAGTTGGAAGCCATTGAGAGAGATCACTAGAGAGAAAGAAATGGTTTTATGAAAGGTGTTTTAACTTTTGAATGATGTGCGAGTTTGCATGGGCTTGTTTATAAGGCGTTTTTCTGGTTGGGTTATGTTTTGTCACTTTTTGAAGAATAAAACCACTTATGATTAAACATGTGGCAAAGGGAATTCTAGTGTATATCTAGCAAAATCTTGTTTGATAAACTTTGGGGTTCTTTCCTTGTTTCTTTATTTTTTTCTTTTATTGCTTAGATACTTAAAAGGAAAGGATATCTCTGAATGGACATGTTATTGACTTTGAACAAATGTTCAAAGTAAATCCTTATTTAAAAGGGAAATAGTGATGTATCCCTTATATATTATTTGAGATATTTGGTGATGTATCATTGCCACGTTCTTTGTTATAAAAAATGACATGAATTCTAGAAAATGATATGGCATCCAATTAATGACATGTACAGTTTCATATAAGTAAATTTATGTTTTTGATAAGTTTTCTATAATATAGTAATAACTCATATATCATCATTAACATTTATAGAAGTAAACTATTATTAGATTTACAAATATAAAAATATTTCCACACTTAAAAATATAAAAAAAAACTTCTAAAAATTATTTGATAAATGATTTTTTATATGTCATTATCACATTCATTCTCACAAAAAAATAACATAAAATATGACATGACATCAATTTTAATGTGACATGCAATCTCATTTATGTAAATTTATATTTTTGGTAAGTTTTCTGATAATAATGTATATATTATCATTAACCTTAATAGAAAACAAACTAATAATAAATTTATCATTAGGTTGCTTAACATACTTATATTTAGGAATTTAATTTATTTTAACTAAAACCACAAAAATCCAATTTATTAGCATTTATATATTTAAATAAACATATTTAAAACAAAGGAGTAAGAGACATATTTAAAATAAATAATCATGAAACATATTATAATATAAATAGACAATACTTATATAAAATGTAATTTAAACTCTACTGGAATTTATAAAATTAAATTGAAAGGATAAAACCAAATAAAAAACTACAAAAATATATATATATATATATATATATGTATGTATTTTTTTCAAACCGACGAAATTAAAATATAAAATTAATCATGTCAAAATGTAAATTAAAATTTTTGTAAAATAAAATAATATTGTATTTAAAATTGTTATTTCTGCGCACGGCATAAAAAAAACTCTTAGTTTCTTTGATATGAATAGTATTGTATTTTGTAAAGTAATCATGATTTAACTTCAAAAACGAATCTAGAGCAGTAAAATTAGAAAATGAAATGTTAACTTTGTCAATTTTTCTACCGTTTTTATTTAGTACTTTTAATGTCTTTAAAAATATTTCTACAGCAAAACAATTAAACCCACAACCAAAATTACTACAGTATAATTTCTAAAGTAAAAAAGAACTAAAGCTACAATACCAACCAATGTTATTGAATATATGCAATGTAACGAGAAGAATCATACCGCGAGAAAAAGTGTAACCATTCGGCTTATGCAATACACATTTTTTTACAAAACCACATTAGAACCGTAGCACACTATATTTTCTGCTTGATCGGCGCCACCTTATTTATTATTACTATTAAAAACCTTATTTTTTTTATCACAAGACAGAATTAACACTATAAATATTAAATTCAGTTCATATGATGCATATGGTACCTCATTTATTTGCATTAAAAACAAAATACAATCATAAATAATGTGCATAGAATTAATTACTATACACTAATTTGTTGAATCTGCGAGAAGACGAAAATTTATTGGGCATATTGACGACCAATGCATGTTATTTTTTTCATCAAAACAACAGAGTCTATCAAAAGTTTGTAACCGAGATTCTGTGTCAATGTAAAAAACATAGGACAATTGTTTTTTCTATTAATTTTTTATAAAATACACTCACTTAAATTAATTTTTCACTTTCAAACCAAACACAAATCCTCCTAAAATATTGTTTAATATTTTTTCGTTTTTCTATTTTTATTTAATAAATAATTTTATACTATTTATATAAATATGTTAACTTGTGTATACATTATTTGATGTGGAGATTATGCACTATCTGATTATTTATTGCTTATGTTTTATTGCAAGAAGTTTTGGTGCCAAAACCCACAGTGTATTTGGGCTAGCGATAAAAATCGTGAATCTCCTCTCCATAGCTGTTAAGACACAAACCTAACACTTCCACCATTAAAGGTTTTTACATCCATATTTGGGGTTCGAATTACAGGCAACACAATTTATTGTAAATTTGATGCAAATCTTATTAGAGATTCTAAAGTAGTGTAGACAAAGATGTTTGTTGTGGTCGTTTGTTTGCTGCGGAAAGAATATGTTCATCGAGAGTGTCGTACATAAACGTTCATCAATCCAAATGACTTTCATCATGGCATCATTATTTGTGACATCATTATTTATTCATTAATATCACATATGTTGCACGTTGTTGATCATCATATGTAATAAAATCAAAGACTATATGATGATATAATTATTGTCTAGTGTTAAGAAAATATGAAAAATAATACTAAAATTTGTTATGTATATAAATATATATTATATATTATAAGTATTGCTTTTTATTATTTATGTTTGTTTTTATATAAAAAAAATCAATTAGTAATTTATTAAGAAAAACAAAGAAATAAAAATAGTTTTATTAATGATAATTATGTATAATTTATAATTCGTTAATCTTAAATTTATAATTCATTAATCTTAAATTTATAATTGACCAGTATAAAAATTAAAGTATTTGTGATATGTAGAAAACTAACTTATCAAATAATATTATAGAGATTATTGTTTTTTCTCATAAAATGAGGGATAAATTTCACTCTCTACTAATGAAAAGCATGATAATCACCGGATGAATCATGAGTCTCTCTTCTTCTTCTTCTTGAATGTGTCTCAGTAATAATTTACACAACGCACTTTGTCCATGAAACCTTTTTTGTTTTATATTCTCTTCCTCTGCGAATACAAATAGCTTGTGGTAATGGAAAAATACAAATTGGGGTACCTCTGGGAAAATACCCGTAAACATCATTCAGTAAAGTAACTTATATTTGTGTTATTTTGATGATGCCTTTAGGCCGGTCTATACAAATATGCAGGACAATGTTTCCTTTGTGTAACAGTGTATATTACTAGTATATAATCTATTTTGCTAAGTGGCTGTGAAGTTAGAATGAGAAAAATAGTGGCTGGCATGATCTTAAATCTCACTTTCTTTAAAGTGATGATAGAAGCTGACTTGTAGCATTGAATTAAAAATTCTCCTTATGGAACTCGAACCGTGTGGTTGTATTTTGACTCATTTCTTGTGATTGCTTCTTTAACTCCTTTGCCACGGTTGGTATGCCGCAGTAAAACACTCCTGCACAATACCATAAGTCGTTTTCACATAATATTTAGTAGTGCCCTGGCCTAAAAGTATTAACAATCTTTCTTGTGTTTGTCTGGTGTTACTTATTGCTATTGCAATGTTTATTCATTGTATAGAATAATATCTTACCGACTGTTGAATTTGGATGCTTTCTTGCTATGCTACCAAAAACTTCCTTCCAGTTGGGTCTTGCAAAATGTGTTCTCACCTGTTTGATCAAATGAATGATGGTATATCTTGTTAGTGGTCAGGTAACATTGAGACATTATGTTGGTCTGATGATATGTATGCTACAACACTTCTTACCCGTGTTCCGGATAAAATATCAACTCCATGTTTGGCATGGTTCAAAGCCTGGACCATCTTTATCAGGGTTGATCTTGCATCACCTTCATCATATACACTTGTAAGGTAGTTGTGCAACTCAATCTGGCCCTGTTTCAAAAGGTAGATGAAGGACTATGTTAGTATCTCGATCAAGTAAGCTAAGTGGTGATGTCAGTAGAAAGATATGTTGGTGTTTATTACTCTATAGTCCATGTCTGATATTTCCTCCATCACTCCTCTAAACCATTCAACGGATCCTGGCTCCCTTGTGACCCAGTAGAAGTAAGCCTTCACTGCCTTTTTTGCCCCTCCTTGTGTTGAAGTATGGGTTGGTGTGGTATATGAAGATGTATAGCTATTCCAGCTGAAGTCTGATCTGCTGAACTCGTTTAACTGCGCCATATGAAGTTAGAGATATTATGTATTTGGTGCAAGGTGCCTTCAAAGATTTGGTGCACTGAGTCAGGCTTACTATCTGTTCATCTCTTGAAGTGTTCATGATATCCTTGAGGATGCTTATGAAAGGAGTAGCTCCTATTCCCAATCCAATGAGGAGCAAGACATCATAGCTTCTGTAGTCCTGTGCTGGAGCTCCATATGGACCGTCTACTAGTAATTTTGGTCGGCTGCCAATGCAAGAACAACAAGGCATGTTAATACAACTAAAGTATTGTAGGAGGAAGCAAGGAAGGTGTCTTGGAACTTACTCTTGTAAATCAATATTGCAATGGTCAACGAACTTTGATCGGCCAGTCATATATGTTGAAAGATCTTTGCCCACTGTTAGAACTCGTTGTAGCTCCTCTGTCCAGTCTCCTTGTGTTCGGATGTGAACACTAAGTTGTTCATCTCCTGGTGCAGAGGTAATAGAAAAAGGGTGCCTGGAAAGGTTTAGTTAACATCTATATGTGTGAAACTCAAGATGTTTGGTAAAGATCATGAGGAGTGTGGCATCAGTTACTCACCATTCAAATCTAGAGATTGTTGGACACTGCAAGAATATGTACTGACCACTCTTGTACTTAAATCCAGGAGGCTTTGACATGATTATACTGAGTACTTCCCCAGGTAGCATGGAAACCTTAAGGATTTTGACTGAGTAATGGTTGGACCTACAAGCTCGGATACTTCGTTCTGCGGCATAGAGCACCAGAGGAACCGAGATGTACATCCATGTCTGAGAGGTTTCAAGAGCAATACATTAAGGTTTCAAGACATGTTGACCATTTCAGTTTAAGAGTAAAGGTTCTGCTTACAGTTTTCTGATACCACTTATCAGCAAAGAAGAGGAAGGTCCCATGCACAATGAGCATAATGTAGACAACCACCAGAAGGTGATGAGTGTACCAGAAAGCGTTAAAGCCAGTTAGCCGATCAAGTGGTGCTGGTAGACTCACACGGTTTCTCCTGAAATGAGATGATGCTAATGTGAAGGCAATGGTTGTCAAGATCACCATAGAGATCCCAGTGATTCCTTCTGCACCTGTCATCAGGTCTTTGAATGTGGGCTTAACACCATTGAAAGGAGAAGCTATCAACGCAAAATCTTCTGGAGTTGAGTTTATAATCCGTGGAAAATCACACGCTACATGAGTACCAGCATGAACAAGTATCCCAATCACTATGGCACAAGCAACTATCTGCAACACAAAGAGAGAGGTCAGGGCTGGATCTGAGCACAGCCCAATAAAACATTAGCTTTGACCTTGAAATTTTTTGGAGGTTATATACATAGACATAAGAGCACCTCTAACAACAGAGGTTTCTCATTCCGGGTTTCTTAAAACATATATATATATATATATTATTTAAGTGTAGGGTTTTTAAATGAGAAATATCCTAAGATAACCATAAAAAAAAGTTTTTGTCACAAAAATAAGATTTAAGAAAAAAAGACCAAAATAATCTTTATTAAAGGGTTAATAAAATGACAAATATATATTTATACCCTTTGAGTTAACTAATCTATACTTAAGGTTTAGAGTTATGGGGTGAAGTTTTGGGGTGAGGTAACAAAATGACCATTATACATTTATATCATTTGGGTTAAATAATCTAGACTTATAGGGTTTAGGGTTATGGGATGAGGTTTTGAAGGTGAAGTTTAAAATTGAAAAAAAAAATTAATTTTTTGAAAAAAAATAGCTAGTTTGGTCATTTTTATTCTTGAAGGTCATTTTTGTGACAAAAACTTCAAAATGATTATTTAAGAGATTTGCCCTTTTTAATTTAAGAGAAACTCAACCCAAAGTATTTTTACAGAAAACTTTTGGTTGGAATTCCCGTAAAGTTAAGAACCTTACAATTAAATATTAATATGAATATATACATATATATATATATGTATTTTGAGAATTCCGGAACGAGAAACTCCCATTGAGGTTACTTTAAGTCTCTAAATTATGATAAAAAAATTAACAAAAGTTTATGGCCTTCAAAAACTCAGAACCGGTCTGAGTGAGGTAAAGAGTCTTGGAAAATAGAAAAAGCAAGGAAGGTTGTGTTTTATTTGTTACCTTATGAAAGTTGATGTTATCATCAAAAGGAACAAAAGCACGAGCCCTGGTTGATCTCAGCCAGGTCAAGGTGTTTCTACAGACAGGTAACAGAACAAGAGCCATGTTGAGCTTGAGAGTCTCTGCGGCTCCTTTAGCAGTGGTCAAACAATAGCCCATGACCTTAAAAGCAGCTTGGTCCCTGTACTGTAAGAACTTCCAGACGAATAGAACGGCCATGACGATGAACCATAGTAACAGAACCCATATTCGTTGCCAGTTATCTAGAATCAAACACTGAAGCTTTTGTCTACATTTTAGAACCACATTACGAGGTTTAATTAGATTCCTTCTTGGTGTAGTCATGCCAACACTTGCCGTGCTAAGCTGTCTACTGTAATCCATGTACGTGTCTCTTTGAAGTAAGAGTGTCTCGAGTTGCCATAACTGAAACAACACGAAGGGTCGTTTGATATAGTGTTTTTGAAGAGTAAGAGTACATTAGTGTCTGTTGTTTATTACCTCGATGTAACCAAGATTCTCTGGATCAAGTTCTTCCATGATCAGAGATGCGTACTCTTCTGCTTGTTCCTTGAGTTTTGCTAACTTGTTTGCTGATGCACTTAGCATTAAAAGCTGTGTGTTTAGAGGGTAAACGTTATTTAGGATCTTTAGATTGTTTTAAACCTAATGTATGCGTTTGCATCTATATGTTAAAAGAAAATAATATTACTTCTTTGATTTCTTCTTTGGTGATCCTCCCGTCTCCATTGCTATCAGCCCTGTAATAAAACAAGTAGCATTTTAAAAATTAATAATTACCAAACACATATACAAGGAAAAAAATTGTTTCATAAAAATGACAGAATAACTAAAAAATAATGTTAAGACTCTTTTTCTTTAGAGCATGAACATCCCTAGGCTCTTAAGGGGTTTTTAAGGGGTGGGACCCACACTTTTTTTAAAATTCACCTCTTAAATCTCTTCTGCAGAAGACAGTTTTTAAGAAGTTCTTAAACTGTTCATGGACCAACTGATACGTGGCGGTTCGCGATTGGTTTATCTTTTTTTTCTAAAAATTTGGAAAAAAAGAAAAAAAAATTAAGAGTCCCTAAGAGGTTCTTAGGGTTAATCATGGTCTTGCAAGAAACTAATAGCGGGGAGAAAACTGAAAGAGGAAATATTTTTCTTTTTTTGAAAATCTGGTAAAAGGTTTGTTTTACTTTTACTGGGACAAGTAAACCGCAGCCTATTAGTCAAACTCACTCACTCAAATGTTTTCACCGTTGATTGCGTGAACTAACTGATCCAACGGCTATGAACATCACGTTATTTAAATGATGCATCTATCTACAAGGATATGATATATTAGTGAAACATTTTTGTTGCATTGCCTTGGAGCATCTCCAGCTCTAGCAATAGAGATGATCTTAGACATACATACCTAACAAATAATCTAGTTACGCCTAATAATTCCCAAGTTGTACAAGATTTTTTTTTTATACATTTTATCGGCTGACCCGGTCGGTTTCGGAAGAATGCACTTAATACTATAGAATGGATTGGATATCACACTACATGACCCGAATTTGGAATATCTTCCGACTAATGCTAGTGGATGAACCTCATTTGTTACGATTTACCATGTAAACCACTTGGGCCGTAGCCCAAGTTTAAACTGACCAAGTAATAATAATTTAGTTTCCAAAGAAAATCTAATCTAGGATCGATGTGAATATACACCAAGTCCCAAAAAATTAACATTAGGCTACCATCACTTGGTTTTATACAAGAAACAAAGTTTTTTTAGATGGTAGTCTCACTAAAGAGGACAACATTTTCTAATCCATAAGTGATTTTTGAGCTAATAATCTCTCTTTTATCAACAAAAATTATGAGCAATATGTGATACAACCAGAGCTAAATAACCAAAATATAAAAACGCAAGTGGTGATCATCTGCATTATTGAGAAATAGGGATAATATCATACTAAACAGATAAAAGTATTAACTACAGATAAACATTTTCATCAATGATTGTTGTCATGATCACCAACAACTAATTATACGTTGCACATGGATCAATACATTTGTTTTCTTATGCTTTGCGTTATTCCCGCAACAGTTATAAACGTAAAGACAAACCAAAATTTTATTAAAGAACCCAAGAAAAAAGAAACTTTAAAAGAAAGAAAGATAAAGAGAGTGTTGGAAACGTACATATCAAAGAAGATTTGAAGACGCGCGTCGAAGCTTTGGTCAGAGATGAGTAACCAGAAATCATGAAGCTCATCTTTTGTTATCTTCTCCAGCTTCTGCCTTCTCCTCCGAGCCAATGCGTCGAATACACTCACTGCGAACTCTTTTGAATCCTTCATCCCTATCTCAAACAAGAATTTCTTACAGAATCGGTTCGGGCATAACCAAATGAAACATTAGTTTTTTTACTCCAAATTTTTTAATAATTAATATACATGTATATATACTTACCAAATTATTTTAAAAAACTATTAAACTTCTTACTAAATTGTCTTTGGCTCCCAAAATCTTAAGTTCGGAATAAATTCTTATACATACCTACCAAATTATTTTTTTAAAAATTATTAAAATTTGTACTAGATTGTTTTTGTATGAATAGGTTCTTATTTCTAGGGTTTATTGATTAACTTACCAACGCACTCTCCGAAATCTTCTCTTGCAAGCAACCCTTCTTTAGAAAGGGACTCAAATCTCTTTTCAACTTTCTTCCACATCTCATCGCATTCGCAGTCCCAACCGCAACCGCAGCTGTTTCCTTTCGTTGTCTTGTTGATAAACTGTAACCCCTGTAAAGCTCTTTGCGCGCTCGACCTCGTTCGCTGCAACTTCGCGTCTTCCTTACGTTTATCTCTCGCGGACATGATCGGTGTCTCTCTCCCCTGACGTTCAAGATCTCTCTCTCGGCCGACAGAAGTTGTTGTTCTTGTCGAGTCCGACCTAAGTAGCTTCCCCAACGTCTGCCTTATCCTCGTTAACTTTCCCGTCTCTGTCGAGATCTCTCTCGAGCCACCGACTGAAGAAGCTGTAGTTCTTGTCGACTCCGACCTTAGTAACTTCTCCAGTGTCTGCCTGATCCTCGCAGGAGCTGTTGATAGATTCCTTGTTAATGATCTTTCCGACCCATCCACCGTTCTTGGCCGTGTATCAACAGAAGCCGCCTCCGACATTCCGCAGACAACTATGGAGTCGTCACCGTCGAGCTCAAGAGTCACCTCCACGAGGTCCCTCTCCCAGCTGCTTCCGCTTCCATTACGACTCAAACTGCTGAGGAATATCGGCAGCATTGCGCCGCCTGAAACTGGTGAATGTCTTAGCTCAACACCATCCTCGTCAACTTCATCGTAGAGACTTAAACTTGAGAAACTCTTTGGCGATAACTTCATGTGGAAGATTAAATCAAACCTAACCACCTACACTCATATACGTATATGTTATTTAATTAAAAAAAAATGTCTCCATTTTCACCTATCGCCATGGACGAGAAAAGACAAATCAAGAAGGTGAGAAAAAAAATAATAAAGAATAAGATTAAAGAAACAAGAGAGGCACTTCTCAACCGATCAATACAAAGACTAACACACAATTTTCAACGTACCCTTTTATTTTTTGTGTGGCTAAGTCATGCATTCTCTTTTTTTTTTCCTATCTACCTAAACTAATCACCTCTACTAATTATCAATATTATTGTGAAAGATATAAAGAGTAGCTGGGTACCACAAAGAAAAAAATGGATGGGAATATATTAAATATTGAGTTATGTTCTAACGTATGTGATTAATTCGTAGTACCTTACTATAGTAGAGAGATTATAGCCGCCGGAGTTAAACTATGACGACGAAGGAGATCAGTAATCACAAACTAATTATTATTTCATACACACTTGCAATGATGATGATAATCGGTATTAAGGATGTATAGTTTGTGGTTACCTTAATGAATATCCAAAGGTAGGAGAAAGAACTGTTGTCCGACGAGCTGGCAGTAACACAGGAGTTTACGCCACGTAGAGGCTTTGAAGACAGAATCAGTTACTTTATATGTTGCCCTTACTCTTTAATTAATAGTACTTAATTATTTTCTACGCTATATATATTTGGAATTTAGAAAGAAAGAAAAAGAATGAATTGGCGAAGATAAGACAAAGAAGAAGGTGGTGGAGAGTTATAATGTAATGAAAGTTAGACCGGAGATATATATACAAAGGGGCTTTGAAGGGAATAGAAACTTCTGGTTCAGGTTTCAGTGAATATTAAACCTAAATGCTACGCTTTGTCGCAAAGCAGTACATAAGCCGATGTTGTACGTCCTAAGTTTTGAGTACCTCCTCTTCTTCTAGAATTTTTTGACCTTTGTTGCTTACTCTCATATTGTTTTAATGGGCTTTTCTTGGCCCTATCAGTGTTGTCGGCGAAATAGTTTCATACCATTGGTCACACTTTCATCATTTACTATCGTTTTGGTGAGTTTTCAAAATTTTAATAAACTATAGTCAATTGCTATTTGTTGGGGGATTTTATAATCTTTCATATTATGAGGTGTTGTGAAATTAGGAGTTTAGAATTATATTCTCAAGCTAAGAAGGCGTTATTGGTTCATCTACTTTAAAGTATTTAGAAATCCATATGTATTTACAAATCAATGTAAAATATATTGATTTTTAAATCTAACATATAAATTTTAATTTGTATTTACAAATCCGGAGGTTTTCCCTCAGATTTGAGTCTTTGTATTTTTAACAAAGAAATCCATTCAAATTCATTATGAAATCAAATTCATTAGTAAATCTGAATGATTGAATAACACCTGATTTAAATTAGAATTTATAAATCATGAAACCAATAACACATGATTTCAATATGAATTTTAAAATCATAGAACCAATAACACTTGATTTAGTTTAGATTTTTAAATCCATTAAAATGTAAGAACCAATAACCCCCACTAAGTGTTACTTGGTTGATTATAACTCTCAGTATTTAAAACCAATCTTGATTTCGTACCTTTTCAATTTAGAATGATTTTACAAGATACCAAATCTTAGACTAGTCCATGAGACTGTTTGACAGAGTAAAGATAACTACCAAACTTTTGAAAATTAAATATTTTTTTCGATCAAATTAAATAATTTATGTTTCAAATTTTCAACATATTTTTAGCTCGTATAGATTTTAATACAAAATATGATATAACTATACATAATTGCAAAACGTATAATTGTGGTCAGTAAAAAAACATAATCACCTGCTACTACTCACACCTTTAATATGCAATGAGGGGAAAGAATCTCAAAGTTAAATTAAATCAGTAATTTCAATGAAGGAGGTTTCTTCAAATTATATATTATAGAAAACGATACGGTAGCAACTCAACGTGCATTCCACTCATTTGTGGAATCCATGTTAGAAGAGCAGCCCACGCTTCTTTTTAAGTTGATTTTTTTTTTCTTTTTAAGTTGAATTTTCTTCCAATGAAAATGATAAATCCCTTTCGCGGACAAAACCAATTTCTCAAACAATATATATTTGCATGACAAAGGATTATGGTAAATGTGCTCGTTTCCTTTATAAAATTTAAGTACCTTTCTGTTAGTTGCAAACTCTACATCATATCCAAATAGTTTAATGTACGTGTGAATCTGCAAGAAAAAGAAACAACGGTTAGCAAGTTATATATGGAGATTATGGAATTTGGTCCAAACTTCGCAATAACAACAACAAAAACTGTATTATCTATGATACATGAATGATGTTGATAAATTTTTCTAATAGATGCATTGTATATTAATAAAACTTAGATATATATAAGAAAAGTTCTATTATTTATGATATGCATTAGTGCATTACTTATTTAAATTTTATGTATCAGGATGAAACAAATGAAATGCCAATTGTTATGAACAAAACTTTTTTGCTGGCAAAAACTAAAAAAAAAAACGGGCCTGATCAAAATCTTCAATTACCATCATAATTCTAAATAAAGAGGCTTAAGAATTAAACAGAGTCAGTGGGCCATGTAGGTTTTTTTATTGGGCTACTTTGGGAATGATAATATCCACCGTGTTCCGTGTATAAGAATTAACTGATTTATTTTTGAAACTAAAAAAATATTATATTATATATCAACCTATATATTGTATACGTCGGGACACATTTATCTGAAACCAAAACCAAACTAAATTCATAAATAACCAAGCAGATTTTATATGTCAAGAATCGAACTGAAACCATATTACGATTCGAATGGGTACCTGAATATTTAAAGTACAATTTATATATCTACAAATATTAATTATATTTAATTTTTAAATAACCGAATATCATAAAAATACTATTTATAAACTAGATTAATCAAATATTGTTTATCCGAAACTTTAAAACTTATCCGATATTTATTTTCAAACAACCCAATATTAAAACTCAAAAACCTGAACTATCCGATGTTTATATATATATATATATATTATCTAAACTACTAGAAAAATCAAACCAACACCAAATTAGATCTTTTTATATTAGTCAGTTTTCAACTTTACAACTTGGACCGTATTATAAACCAAAATAATTGAACTGAACAAAATTTATAATATTTGAACGAGTCTTAAATTTATAGAACCGAAAAATTGGAATACCCTAACTAAAGCTGAACATCGAGCCTAAAGGTATATCTACATTTAAATTGTGTGAAGAAAACATTCTATTTTATAAATTATTAAACTCTTTTCAATAGAGAACATATGAAGTTTATAAACGAATTAAGATATAAGTATTATTTAAAAATAGAAACGACTTTATATTTTTTTTCTGTATGATGACAACTTTATTTTCTTTTTAGCCAAACTGTAATTGGGGACCACTATATTTTGGTGGAAGTTTGTGTGTAACATAAAAAAAATAGTTTTAACGTGCTACATATTAGGAACCTAAAAGTCATAGTATGACTAACATGATAAAAATAGAAAGATAGATGTAAAGTTGTTCGTGTTTTCTTCTTCCCATGTTGAACTAATTTGACTTAGATGTAAAATGGTATCATAGTGTATTTGTGTATTTTAGTTTCTACAATCTTTTTCTATAAATATTTTAATAATTTTACGGAGTTAAAGAAGTAAAATCAAATAGATTTAAAATATGTCATAAATAGTAATTTAAATTGACTTTCGTTTTTCTGTATCTTTATAAATTTTTGGATTGACATGTGACGATGATTTTGTTCTTCAGTCTTTGATGTTCAATAGTACATGTGGTTTGTTCAACCTGAATAAGTTAGTAAATGAGATTTTGTTTAAGATGTCTATCTTATCTCCATACATGTGGGGTGTATACAAAGGTTAGAGATTGATCTCTCTCTCAGACAAAGCTCTTATATTATTGCAACTTATGTTAAAAACGCAAAATGTGTAAACTCCTTGAAGGTTCAAAAACGAGGTTCAGCAGGAAGATTAATTGATGTTACACGTTATAGCGGCTACGATGAACTGAGAAATGACTTAGCAAGAATGTTTGGCATCGAACGACAGCTCAAGGATTCACAACCTTCTAACTGGAAACTTTGTCTACACAGATCATGAAACGATATATCGCTCGTTGGTGATGATCCTTGGGAGTAAATTCCAGACCAACAACAATCTCTGAACCAATCAAAAAGATTACAACATATTCTGACCATCATCATTTTCTGTTCTGCATAATGCAAACAACAAACTGAGAAGAAGAAGATAGTGCCAAGGTATATACATTTTAATAGAACAGTGAATTGATTTTTCTTTCTAACGTTAGAGCATCTCCAATAGTGAAACCCACTATTGGAGTCCTTAGACACTTTTTTTTTTTAAATTCTTCTTTTTTGGATTAAAAAAAAAATATCAACTAATTACGGACTGCTACGTGTCGCGGGAGCCCGCAAACAGTACAAGGACTCGCTAAGAACCCATTCTTATTTAGTGATTTTAAGGATCGAATCTTTAACTTTTAATAGAGTTTCTTGATTATTTTTTTTTTTTAAAGGATTCTCTCTTTAAGGATTTTGGTTGGAGATGCTCTTATGCTGTTGCGTAACGTGTGAGCAACAAAAAAAAGAGGACAAGTCTATTACTATTGTCCCTATACAGATACTACAGTGTAATGTTAAATGTAATGTTAATTAAAACAAACCAATCGTCTTCAGCAATCATCTGAGAAAATTGACAGATTCTTCTCTATTAAAGTCAACAGAAATATTTTCAACCTTTAATCTAATAAAGAAAAGGGAATTAATCACGTGGAAAAGAAGGACAAGAAAACCAAACAGAGTCACAGAGTTCTGCCGAGTTTACCCGCGTGACCACACAATGAGTCTGGCTTGTTCATAAACCCACCACGTGTCAAATCCCCTGACACTTATTAGTCATTAGACCGGTAATAAGTAGAAAACGCCCTCTCTTTGACATTTATTTTGACCATTCTCTTCTTTTTCTTCACACGTCACAAGGAGTCAAAAACTCACTCTTGACTTTCTCTCGTATATATATATAAACCAATTCTATTATCAAATTCAAATAGAAACTGAAGAGTGTAAGATTTGAACAAAAACAAAAAAAAAAACTGAAGAGTGTAAGACTGAAGAGCAGAGCTAAACCAAAAACAGAACTGAACCGGGTTGGTTAATTTGGTTTGGTGATGGAAGAGGGATCGTCGTCGTCGAAGTACAAGGGCGTGAGGAAGAGGAAGTGGGGGAAATGGGTTTCTGAGATCAGACTTCCTAACAGCAGAGAACGTATTTGGTTAGGCTCTTACGACTCTCCCGAGAAGGCGGCGCGTGCCTTCGACGCTGCTCTTTACTGCCTCCGAGGCAGCGCGGCTAACTTCAACTTCCCCGATACTCCTCCGGTTATCTCCGGCGGAAGAAACATGTCGCGGTCGGAGATCCGAGAAGCGGCTGCGAGGTTCGCCAACGCGGACACGAGTACGATGCAGCAAGACTCGGTGGCTTCTTCGATGAAGATGGAGGTTGATGGTTCGGAGTTTTTGAGTACGCTTCCTACGGTTGGTTCGGGTAATTTCGCTGCGGATTACGGGTTGTTCCCCGGGTTTGATGATTTCTCCGATGAGTATTCCGGCGAGCGGTTCAGAGAAGAGCTTTCGCCTACAAGGGATTATTATCAAGGTGATGATAGTTGTGATGGCTCGACGGTGCATCTTTGGAATTTTTGATTTTATTTTTATTTTTTTGGGGCATGACGGGCTTACCAACTTCACATCCAGAATTTTAATTGGGATTTATTTATTTATTTGTAATTCTTTCACTATTTTGGGGATCATTATTTTGATAATGATTCATTATCAAATTATCTTCCTCAAATGTTTGTTTGTTTGCTTTAAAAATGAAGAAAACAATATTAGTTTATTCGTCGTCAAGGGCCCAACATTCATATCCAGTTTTTGCCACACGAGTTATTAGAATCATGGTCTATCAGATTAGAAAGGGGCCAAACTTATATAAGTTGAATTGAATCTCATGTTAAAAATACATGATTATTTTTGAGAAATACCCTAAGCTAATCTTAAAAAAAAAAATTATCACAAAAATAACCTTTACAAAAAAACAAAATAATTTTTATTAAAAGGTCAACAAAATAACTAATATACATTTATACCCCTTGAGTTAATTAATATAGATTTAAGTTTTAGAGTTATGGGGTAGGATTTTGGAGGTGAGGTTTAAGATTGAAAAAAATAAAATAACTTTTTTTTAAATAAAAAAAATTAGTTTGGTCATTTTTGTTTTTAAAAGTTACTTTTATCACAAAAACTTCAAAATTGTTTTTTTGAGAGATTTGCCGTCATTTGTTTTGTAAGAAGATAATTATTATTAGTTTCGATGGCTTGTATTGGGCCTAAACTTATTAATAGATATACCACTCCAGCCACAATATATATTTAGGCCCATCTCAAGCAGCAAGGCAATTACACTCGTGTTGATGTTCATTGTTTTTACTCATATCAGCATCTTATTAGAGTCCCTATATCACCAACTCAAAAGAAAAGGAGATGGTATGGATGAATTCCCAACTCTTTGTCTTGGAACTGTTGAATATATAGACAATGTTCAAGGGATCTAAAACTATAGGCATTTGTTTTTGACCGATAATAAGTAGTTATCTTAAATTTCTTCTTTGTTGCTACACTTTTCACATTTCATACTTTTTTGGCGCAAATGACCAATCTTACTTTCTAATGGAAGTACAAGGGCTTGCGTATCAGTTACACAAACTTGAAGAACAAATCTAAAACTGAATGTTATATTTCTTATTGATTGATTTCGACTACACACATAGGAGTCTTTAAATAGACAGAGGGATTACAAACATAACAACAACAACTTGAACTGTAACCAACTGCTCAAGACTCCGTCTAGACTTCTTCATTCTTCAGAGTCTTGTCTTTAAGAAACTCTGCAAACCTCTGCATAACTTCACGAGCCCTATCAGAACTAGGATTCCTTATATGGAAAACATGACCTTCACCTTTAGTCTCCAACACTTCAACCATCCCTTCCCATCCACTCTTCTCCAACTCCTCCCCGTAAACCCATCCTTCCCTCGCCAGCAAATCTTCCCCCGCCACCATCACCAAAACCCGTCCGCAACCCAACCCGGATAGATCCGACCCGACAACATTGATCCACGGATCCACCACTCCCTTATCACTATCCAGGCTCGCAATATCCCAAATCCCTTCAAAATATTCCAAACCGCCAACTCTTGACAAGAAAAACGGATGAAACAAAGTCATCCCGTAGATTCCGAAACTCTCTTTTCCAGCTCTCATCCCCATATGATGCGCGATGTTTGCTCCGGCACTGTCTCCGGCGATAAACACTCTATCAAAGTCAGCGTTGTCGTTCAGCCAAGCTTCCGGACCAGACCCGGAGATGTGTCTGAACACCCACTCCATCGCGTCCCACGAGTCCTCATACGCGGCGGGGATCGGGTGCTCCGGCGCACGCCGGTAGTCCACCGAGACGGCGATGCAGTCTGCGGCTGAGACCACCGACGTGAGGAAAGTGTGGTAGACCGGAGAGAAAGCTGTTTCCATGATGAAACCTCCACCGTGGAAATAGACGAGGAGCGGGAGGTTTTTCTTATTATTCTCTTCGCCGGAGACGGCTCTATGAGGGAGGTAGATACGGAGAGAGAGGTTTTTCTCCGGTGAGTATACGGCGTCTTTGGAAACGACGCCGTTTTCAGGGTTTAGTGATGGCGTGACGAAGGTTTCGGCCACGAGGCGTTCGATTCGGCCGTTCTTGTAGACACGATACCTGGGATAGTAGTCGTATTCTATTTCGGAATCTTGATCCATTGTTAAGAAGAGTTCAGTGACGATGAAGAGTTGATTGGAGTATATGAATGGTCACTGCTCACTGCTCTCAAAAGTCTTTACGTTTTATTGTTTTTTTTTTAAGTTCTTGTCAGTTACACGTACTAACTAATCATTCATTGGCTCAAATAATGAAATGCGATTATTTTAAGTAGTAGTAGGTCAAGAAATTAAACAACTAATAAGAAGACAAGAAATCAAAGAAACATGCACATGTTAAAGTAGACAATTAGACTTTTTTTCTTATGTCAAAAAACAAAAATATGTCATTTTCTTGTCGGTAAATATTATAGAATAAGAATACTATTATTGAGCTGTTTTTATTTAAAAATATAATATCCATATATAATGGTGAACCCTGTAAACTTTTCTAAATACATAAAGAAAATAGCCTAATACATTAAGATTTATATTAATTTTACAATTTTGATCTTATACTACATTTTACCATCCAATTTATCTCCAATATTTTCCTCGAAATAAATAACTATGATTTTTCGAGTTTTTTTTTAAATTAGAGGAAAAAGGACTTTTCAACTATTTTTGTTTGTTTGTTTGAGGTTAAAGAACAGTGCTTTGGAAAGAGACTAAAGAAAGAAAGATTAAAATTAAAACTAGCATTGTCATCAACAAAAATTTGTTGTTCTTACAAACTCAGTAACGTACAAGACTAGTTCTGAGACAGCCAAGAGAAAGAGGATTTAGAAAGACAATGATACAATACCTAGTAAAAGACAGGCGCTAACAAGAATTGATCGCTAATCATAAACAGATACATACAAATATATGAAGTTTCCTAGCGATTAAATTGTTTTAAAATATATAGTTAAACGTGAACTAAGAACCATGACGCAGGAGCTTTTTATATATATCTTGTTTATTGATGAGACGTCAAAAGAATAGCTCGGTACGGTTTGTGGTGGTTTACCGATGTCCTTCACATTTCAGCTCCTAAACCGAGCCAAGAGGTGGTGTTGTCTCCGGTTTGAGGCTTTGAAGACGCTTTGGCAGGATCGTTTAATTGGTATGGTGCCTTTGACGTAACCCTGTCCTTTCTCTTGGCCAAGAACCGATGGAGTGAAGCTCTTCTTGCAATAGGTAGTTCTGTAAAAGAAATGGGATTTTCTTTGTTAAAAACCTTGTAATATATAGACGGTTTAAAAACAAAAACAAGGTGAGAGTGGTTACCGCATGCCATTGTAGTTGAGGGGGATTGGATTGGCTCTTGTGTTGCGGTTTTCATGAGATGAGGAACTTGGTTTGGGATAAGAGAGATGTTGCTTCTGATCTCTGGTTGATTCTTGGCTAAGTTACTAGTGTAAAGACTCTGGTTGTTGTTGTTGACATTAGATGTGAAACCGGTGAAGGTAGTAGCGGCTCCTTTGCTCGCCAAGTCCATCACTTCTTTGGCTTTCTCAGCAGAAAAGTCATTGAACACAATCACTTGCCCCCCGTAGAATATAGTCAACGGTGCAGTTTGAGGCTCTGGTCTCACAGATCTGTGTTTCAAGAAAGCACCACTAATTAGACAAAGTGATTAACAAACAAATATTAGCTTTAGTCAGGACCGGTCGCAGGTCATGCTAAGTGAAACATTAGAAACACGCTCCCAAAACTTTTGTAAGAAACTATATAAACATAAGTTCTCTAAAAATTTTAGACCCCAAAATTTGTAAAAAGGAAAAAAATTTAGTTAAAATCTAGCATAGACCCTCTAAATTTCAAGACCGGCCATGGCTTTAGTACATTAGATTTACATGTTTTAGCAGAACATACCTAGTAGTAGTAGTAGTAGTTTGTGTCATTTTGAGGACATCTTCCTTGGGGAGAGAGGAAGATGAGGAAGAAAAGCTTAGTTGCCTAGGAAACAGATTCTTGGGTTTAACATCTTGACCATCAGCAATGTTGGAAGCTTCACAAGGGAATAAACTCATGGTTGTTGTGGGCTGACGTGGGATGCCTGCAAATAACATGATCCAAGAAAGTAAGATCTCTCTCCCATAAAAAAGCTTAGCAAAAGTTTAATTCTTTGTTATGTTTCTATTATAACCTATAAAGGGTCATTCATTTCAACCAAACACGGCCAAAATAATTCGATAAAAATAGCCGAATCTTAAGGGAGGAAACAGAAAGCTAACCACTTTCAAACATATCAAACACACAAGCTTATAAGAATAGTAACGCAAAGAGAAAAACGTGTCTAGTACGTAAAAGAAAGATTAAAACTCTTAAGATCTTCTTAGATGCTAAATGAGTTCCTCTGCCTAATTCTAGTCAAACAAATTATCAATAGCTTACCGTTGACCTCAGGCATGCATGACATCCCTAAGCTCAGATCTCCAAAGCTACCGTTCTCCTTCAGATACTGACTCAAACGACTACACGTCTGAGAGAAGCTCGGCTTCCTTGAAAATCTCCGAGTAGCAGAGCACTCCATAGAACTTGACATCGTTTATACAAACAAAAACCTTGGTTGAAACGAATCAAAACGAGTCTTCTTCTTCTTCTTTTTCTCTTTCTCTTATGTAAAACTGAGTTTTGGTTGCAGAGTCTTCTCCTACCTCCAATAACACGAGTATATATATATTAATAATAAAACTTTAACTTTATCTATATCTAATTTTGCGCCCCTTTAAAAACACGTGTTTTATTTTACTGTTTCTTTTAATAAAGATCGGGAATGTGTCTCGGTTCACTGTTCTCCACGTTCCACGCTTTCCGTTTTTCCTGAATTTACAATTTTATCCCTCTTCTTGGCGAGGCTATTATCTTATTGATTGCTCGTCGATAGGACAAAGTCAAACAAACAACGATCACTGTAAGTTTACTGTTTTGCCCATGTTGTAGTGTTTTGTAATTTGCAAGTGGAAAAGCGACAATGTTGTATAGTAGTATTTGCTTTTTTTTTTTTCGAGAGAGAGACCGTGTTTAGTACAGTAAAGGCATAATTAACCCCAAAACCCCATATGGGTTTCTTAATTTTTTTTGTTTTGTTTTTTTTTTTCTTTTTTTTTAAATGAACCAATCGCGAGCCGTCACGTGTTAGTGGGGTCCGTGAACAGTATAAAAAACCCTTAAAAACCGGTTCTTATTTAGTAGTTTTTGTTACCGACTCTTACACTGTTCATGGGTCCCACGCCTTAAGAAACCCCTTAAGAACCCTCCTTTAATCGTGGTCTAATTGATCTCGTGTTTCTTCCAATCAAGTGTAGGGTTTGTAATCATTTCATCCGTTTCAAAAGCTGTGTGTTTTAATTTTTTTACATATATTAAAAAACATTCTAAATTGTGATTATAAATATATTATTTTTATGATTAATTATTTTTTTAAATTTTATTCAATCAAAATTTAACAAACACAAATTATTTTTTTAATTATTGTTATAATTATTATTATAAAACTATTATTTAATAGAATGTAGTAAATGTAAAAAAGTCTTTTAGAAGTTTTTTCTAAAATATACATCATTTTGAAACGGAGAAAATATTGCTTAAATTGCCTACTATATTTTTTATTTATTTGCAGACCTAATTGTTTCTAATGGTCATTTTAAATAGATTAAAAATTAGATCATAAGAATATATTGGATATGTTTGTAGTGGGATGTTAATTAAAGAAATAAATGAAATTAAAAGAATGATAATTAATGGAATAAAATTATTATTCTACTTATTCTATAACTATTTTGACATAAAATAAATTTTCAAATAAATGATGTTATTTTTTTGGAATGGAATATTCTTTCTATTTTTCATTGTAATTGATAAACATTTTGTGGAATGAAAAGTAACTAATAATTTTTAGTCTAAAAAATGCATTCTAGTTGCACATTACAATTGCATGAACACATGATTGTACATTTCAGAATAGGATGAATTAACTCACCTATTTTCTATGTTTACATCATTTTCGACATATTATTTCTTGTGGTTACAATGTACAAACGGATTTTTTTTTGCTAAATGAGCGTAGACACAACTTTTTACTTTTATTATGTAAAAGAGTTGCTACTTCTTTTGGCTAGTTTCATAAGCTAACATCTCTAAATCAGTCTAATAAAATATGGAGTTTATTGTAAAAATTGATTGTACGAAGAATGGAGATGATTGGTATGAAGCTAGACTTCAAATATGGTCTGAAACGCTTATACGTAACCGGTTTTGTAGTAAGATGGACTTCAAATATCTTTGCATTAAATTTGAAAAAAAAACATTAAACAAATAAAAGTGAAACAAGATAGAAACAAGGGAAAACGCGTTAAACGCGTTAAACGTCAGCAGTCAAGCCTCTTTGGCATTTTGTGAATGATCTTCATTATAAACTGTAGAAACTTATAATTTGAGTACCCTCAAAACATTTTTAAAATAATTTTACTAACGCGTGATTTATGCAGATATATAAGCTAACGTTTGTCAATTAATAAACAAATAATGTCAAAAAATAAAGTCTACGAGTCGTCGATTAGTAGTGTAATTAAATACGTCAGAAGTTCAAGTTTGAAGTTAATCCACATGTCGGACTGTCACATTAGATTAACGCCATGAACCATGTGATAACTGAATCAAATTATAGTCAAAAGTTTATCACCTAATAAGCAACAAAACAATATGTGAAGTGCAAACGAAATTGATGTTCCCGTGCGTAAATCAACATTACAGATTGACTTGAGCCCTAATCAGATGGTAATCCCTATACTAATACATGGCAAATGCGACTAATCCATATGCAAGGGTATTATGGTATATAGCAGCAAAACTTTCACGGCGTTAACCAACTGTGACTGGGTCCCAGTTGAAGACAACCTCCACCATCCACATGTTCCGTCGACCACGTTTTTGTTGTTATGCGTTTTGAAAATAATAGAATAGTAATAAAGCTAAAAATGGATATTTAAAGAAAAAAGAAAAGCAAATAAATTAGATTAGTACTACAAAACAAGGAGGAATCTAGAAAGAAGGGGGGCGGCAAGTGCACGTTGTCTGAACCAATCCGACGTGACGCGTGTCGATCTCTTGTTGGTTGTAAAGTACGCGTTAGATTCTTATTTTCTAACAAGTACAAAGGGTGTTCTAGGAGGTGTGTTACGCTGCTACGCGGCCTATTGAAAATCCAAAAACCTTCCCAAAACGTCAACTTTTAAGGTATATTTATTGGATGTCTCTTATCATAAACTTTTAGTTTTCTTAAGAAACGTTTATTAACTTTTAATTAAAAAAATTTAAGAACAATCTTTTAAATAAAAAACTTAAAAACCATCTCTTGACTAAATTAAAAAAAATCAAATTAAATTAAGAATCTCATCTTAAAAAACCGCTGATAAACATGACTTTAAATTGATTTGTTCATTGCATTTAGTAGGTTAGGGCTGGTCACCATTAGTTTTTTTTTTTATAACACTTTGGCTGGTCACCATTAGTTATTACTCAGCTTAACCACTTGATTCATACCATTTTGAAAAGTTAAGTAATATAAATTGATAAATTTCATTATTTGGAAAACAAAACTAAGCATCAAATATTATTATATTTTTAATATTCGGCTCATTATTTGCAGTGTCACTTACTTGTTTTATACTTGTTACTCATTTTATATTTATTTTTATTTTTTAATTATTCGTCATCATCAAATCGAATATTAAATAATAAAATTTAGATATTTGTAAATTTAACACAAATAACAAGTACTAAAAATTATTTATCCGGTTTGCTAATACCTGCCACTTTCTTAGAGAAAACATGTTTGTTATCATGACAAATATACAATGCTTCTACATCAAATATTCATGTTTTTGATTTTCATTTTTATAATTTACACAAATATTTTTAAGTAATTATCAAATATTCATATTTGTTATTGTGAGAAATATACAATGTTTCTATATAGAAATAATCATATTTGTTATCGTGAGAAATATACAATGTTTCTATATAGAAATAATCATATTTTTTTCTATAGTATGCATAACATTTTGTTTACAGTAGTTTATTTTACATCAAATATTCACAGATAGCCAATTCTTGTTTTAACGAAATTATAAGTTTAAATTTTATTATCAATGCACGATAAGTCAAGTATTAAGTATCTAAAATAGCTAATACCCTCTTGTATTCAGCCCTATCACGTAGCCATGTTAATATTTTTTTTTTTTGCAGATGGGAATCTAGGTGCGTTTTTTTTTTCTTCTGAAAACTAGGTGCGGTTTTCTCATGTGCCAGTTATCTTTTCATTATCATAATACAGTATTAATTTATTGCGTAATCAATTTAATGCAAAGCAAAGCAATCATCGATTAGATTTACGCAACAAATTAATATTGTAGTGTAATAAATAAATCCAAACTAAGAAAAGTCGTCCAATGCAATTTCGTTCTTTTACATAATTGATGGAAACTTTATTTCAGAAAAAGTTCTAACCAATCAACTTAAATTGTAGTGTTAAGTTTTTATATGAGTGAAAATAATGAATTTTGTATCTAAAATTAGATTGGTTAGAACTTATACGATATGAAATGTGGGTATGTGCCTATTAAAGTAGATAGGATTAATATTACACGAAATAGATAGTCAAACTCGTGGGAAATGCGTGTAGTGGTTGGGGAAGGAATCCAGATCGCGAGGCAAGTTGGGTAACGTGTCCGTTTATATTTGTTTTTATACATCTTACTCATGTGACCATTTGAGTTTACCTTTTATTCAGGACTATTGTTTATTTGTATTCGATCATAGTATAGTGATGTAGTACTTGTTGATGATAAAACAAAAACTTTTAAAACTTAGTGTCTAATAATATGTTGTTGGATGCCTTTCTTTTTGTTTTAGGGTTTTGTTTATTTAATGGTAAGAGAACACTTACAAACTTACATAGTTGACTTTTGCTAATCGTAGTTTCATACGCAGACACGTTGTATAGCTATTCTACGTAGCACGTTGTATAGTTTTATCTGTTTAAAATACTGGCGTAAGAATATATAGTTTGAAAGCAGTAGTCTTGAAAAACAATACGCACATGAAATTCCTAGAAAGTATCAAACAATTGTTTTGCAGTTTCGTTTTTGTTACATGTATAAAGTAACGCATTCTACATGCGCTTGTCAGACTTTCAATGAAAAATAATTATGATAATGATCAATGTAAAAAGAAGAATAACACAACTATAATATAGCAAACAAAAATACATTTGATGAGAGGTCCGCCACATGGGTGGTGGTTGCCTTTAATGGAGTCGTCGGTGGTTTGCAGAATATAATTACTTTTTTTGTGCTATGAATATAATAAGAAACTGTGCTAATTAGTACAACTAAACGTTGAAATAAAATTAATAGTATACTTCATTTGTCCAAAATACATGAAATTTTTAGATTAGTGTATATTTATTAAAAAATATTTTTTTATTTTAAAAATATTATTAAAATATTATTAAAATATAAATCAAAATTTATTCAATCAATTACAAAATAAACCATAAAATGTTATTGGTTACACACTTTTTGATAAAATAAAAAGTTATATTGAAATATGAAAACATCACCTATTTTAAGAGATCAAAAATTCCGTTAAACTTCATATATTTTGAAACGGAGGAAATATATTATTATTCTATGTCCGAAAGGATTACGAACTTGAACGTCAAACTTCCTGGTATTAAAAAATTACTTTATAGTGAAACATGCTTTTCATGACATTAAACTAAAATATATTGTTTGTATATTATTTACAAGTTACAAAGTATATTCTATAATAACATTTTATTTTATCATAAATTATACAAAATAACTAAATATTTTTAATTATTTTTTAAAATAGTATTAATTGGTTAAGAATTAAATTTTAGATTTTTGGGAATACAGATTTAGAATTTAAAGACAATGATTTATGGTATATGATTTAAAATTTAGATTATAAAATTTGAAAGAATAATATTTTAGATAAATAATTTTGTATTAGAATACTTTTTTGTATTATTTTATGATAAAATATTTTTTGGTTTTTAATAGAGTTGTCCTTGAAAAAATTACAAAATATTTATCGAAATAAATCATCCAAAGAAAACATAAGTAATTTGCATTTCGGCCCAAAATTTATGTTTATGTACACAAATCACAAAAAAATGATTTTTTTCATGTCTATCACATTATCGGTACTTTCTTCATTTTTACTTTCACTAAAGAGACAATTTCAAACATATATCTTTTTTGTCTTTTTAATATTATTTAACTTTTATTATATTCTTAATCATTATATATATATATTAGATTCTTAATAGCCTTTTTAATTTTAATGTATAAGCTAAAACTATCTTCAATATTTTATAATGATTTTTATATCAACTATTCTAAAGTAAACTTGTAATTTACTTAATTTTTACTCAAAATTATTTTATTAATTTCATATATCTTTCTTATAATATTAAAAAAACAAAAACTAAAATAAATAAATATTTTAATTAAAAATATTGTGGTTGATATAATTTTGTGTTATATTACCTAGAATGAATACTTAACATATGAAAATGTTTTATTTTTTTATCTGACTTAATATTTTTAATATTTTCAAAAATTGTAATTAATGTAAATTCAATAAATTATAATAGAATCTATTTTATATGTAGTATACTATAATTTATCAAATTATATATAGTATTTTAATAATTAATAAATGTATATAATGTTCCATGTTAAATAATTTTCTAGATCCCATCTTGGTTGGTTGTGTTCCAAAACATTGGATATTAAAATGTTGCGAATAACCAATTTTGTTTTCGGTAAGAAATAACCAACCAAGTTATTTGTTAGAAGTAAATTAATTATTCTCCCAAAGCTAAGCAACTCATCAACATTTTGCCAGAATAATATTCTAATATACGGTGAGTGACATGCAAGCTGAACATATCCATTGCATAAATAGTTTATTTATCATTATTTGTTCGCTAACCTAAATTACAAAAGCCCTAAAGGAGTTTGTGAATCTTCCACATGCATAATCAAAATTTAGAAAAAATTATATTAAAAATCAGTTATAAAATATTGAAGAAAATACAATAAAAAGTAGTGCCTTTCCGTAAGCATAATCAAATACAATCCAACCAGAGGCAGTTCTTTTCGTTTCTTTTTTACTTTTTGATACAGTTACAACTATAGAACTTAGTAATTAGTTCTTTTGGTTTAAGTGGCTCAAAATGCCTCACACTATACATGTTCGTACTGAGGAATTGTCTTTTTTTTTGGTTCTTCTAATATTATTTAGCACTTTATTATCTTCTTAAGCATTTTGTATATATCAGATTCTTACTAGACTTTTGTTTTTTTAATATTTCATTCAAAATTTTATAATTGATTTTTAATATAAAAACTTTCAAAATAAAGTTTGTAATTTACTTAATTTTTACTCAAAAATTATTTGTATAAATTTTATATTTCTTTCTTATAATACTTAGATAAAAATAACAAGTAAAATAAATAAATATTTTAAATATTATGGTTCACATAATTTTGTGTTATATTACTTAAAATAAATACTTAACATTGTGAACATGTTTTATATTTATTTGACTTAATATTTCTAATATTTTGAAAATAATGATTAATATAATTTTAATAAATTATAATATAATTTATTTATATTTAATATACTATAATTTATTAAATTATATATAATATATTAATAAATATATAGTACCCCATGTTGAATAATTTTCTAGATTCTCTGGTTCTATATCAAAACATTGAATGTTTAAGCACATAAGATGCACTAGGGCTTCATCGATTAAGATAGGATACAATATAGATTAGCCTTGTTGAAAGGAATCTGAATCAAACAAGAAAATGATGTTACCATATATTAAGATCATATTCTAGCAAACTAATGATGAATTGCTTAGATTTACTTCCAACAAACAATTTGGTTGGTTAGCTTTTACCAAAAAAAGACTTGATTGGTTATTATCAACTTTTTAACACCATATTTCTTATCTCCAAATGCATGAGCATGACGACCACCTGTGAGTGATAACATATCCATTGCATAAGTATATTTATCGTGTGGTCGCCAAGCTAAATTATTAAACTCATCTACGTGTCAGAAAAACTCAACCCCTCACTCTGGAGAAGAGTGTTCTCGGCGTTGGTTTCACTAACCAGCCGCCTCCTTCGATTACCAAAGCTCACGTACCATCATCCCTTCTTCCTACACTTTCTCAGAGAAGAGTATCGAGACACATGGGCGTTCTTGGATGACTGGGTCAAAGATGCCTTTGATCTCAAGAAAAGCATACAAGAGGTAATATATAAAACCTTCTTTTGATATGCTTCAATCTTGTTACTAGTTGTGCAAATTGGAATGAAAACTTCTCATGGAGGCATAATGTATTTTGCACAAGACATAGGAGCTGGAGTTGGGAAATCATTTCAAGGACTGATGATTTGAGTTATTTGAAGATAGGTCACATCTTTAGACAATGAATCTACTTGATCATTTTAGTTCTCTAGTATGTTGAATTGAGAAGTGTCTAATCTACTTTACTGTTTTCCACTTTTGAATATAAACCATTTGAGTTTGGAACATTGATTTTGTAAACGTGGATGAAAATTGGGCTATGCTTACTAATTTTTTACAGTGAGTGGATAGAAAAGAAAGCTGTAACTGTACCTTGTTTTCTCTTTTGAGCTCTCCACCTTTTGCTTTTTTTCTTTAAGAACTGTGATTCATCATACTATGTCCAGTAAAGAGAAAGGCTTTAGTTTCAGAACACATTTCATTACAGAAACAGAGCAGAGGTTGTCCGTAATTCAAAGTACTCATCAGTGTTATCTGCAAACACACACACACATTAACTAACATTTTGACTTATATAATTGAGTAGCTTCTAGTATTCTCCATCTTCAGGTTATCTAAATTTCACAATGCTTCAACACAACATAGGTAAAATGCCCTTCTAATCGAGATCAAGGAACTCCATTCTTTTCAGCATCAAACCCTTCAAAAGCATCTCTTCTTTCTCTGCTTTCTGAGCCTGATTTACACATAAGAATGTAAGTAAGGAGTCATTAGAATCCAAAAACACCAAACAAACTTTGAAGCAAGAGATACTGAACTAACCCTTTTGATCTCTGCTTCTGAAACTTGGACCATTTGAGCAGGAAGCTCTTCCTTTTCAATGTCCTAAATAAAGAACTGATTCAGTTGTCATTTAAAATGCAAGAGAAACTGGTTTGTTTGTTTATAGAAAAAGCTTTTACCAGTTCACCAATCAAGACAACATTCTCTCCACGGATTATGTAAAGACCTAAGGGAATATCACAGTAGAGATCACCCACGATGACTCTCTCATAAGCTTCTTCTATAACAGCATTAGCTTCACCATAGAACAAAAACCTCTTCAGAGAAGATTTTGACTTAAACTAAACAGAGAAAGAAACACCAAGAAAGTTACCAAATTGATCAAAGGAACGAAGTAGACCCATCAGTTTCCTCCCATCACGAAGCAAGACAAGAAGCTTCTCTACAAAAAAAAAAAAACATTAACAGATTCATTTCCACAAACCATTGGGATCAAAATCAAGATTTTCTTGTTTTATATGATATTCATCGGTAAAGGTAGAGACAGAGAGAGTTACTGTCTAAGTAGGCGGCGAGGGAAGTGGAGAAGAAGATATCATCAGGAGCAGCCCAAGACATTGGAACTCTGCAACTCAACTCTTCTTCTTGTATCGCTTTTGCCTTTTTTGACTTTTGGGTTTGAGTTAGATCTTGTCTGAGTCTGAGCAAAATACATACCCTTAAATTATGTATTTATTATATAATCGACCCATTTGTTTTTTTTTGTAGTGCATTTTGGGGTTCCTTCATTTTAACTGGACTGGACTGGACTGGACTGGACTGAACTGGACTGGACTGGACTGGACTGGACTGGACTGGACTGGACTGGACTGAACTGGACTGGACTAATTAGTTCACATTCAATTTCATGAGCAGAGAGATTAACATATATAACTCAAAATTGCAATCAGTCAAGTATTTGAATTTTCTATTCTTGTTTTTCCTAAATACTTATTGGTTAGTGTATTTTTAATAGATTTGAAAATTCAAACTAAATCTAGTTTTGCTGGCTATATAATTTTAAAATCCGTATTGAAATCATATGTTATTAGTTTATTGATTTTTAAATTTTAATTTAATTCAGTTTCTAATAAATCATATGAATTTACTAACGAATTTGATTTTATAATAGACTTGAATACATTTGTATATAAATTTTCTTTTAACAATACAAAAACTCAAACCCGTGGAAAAACTTCTAAATTTTTGAATACTAGTTATAATTTATATATTAGATTTGAATATTTGTATATTGTATTAGGATTGTAAATACTACATGAATTTCTAAATCAGTTAAAATATATAAATAAATAACACAAATTATGTATATTTATGAATATTTGTAGTTACACCAATACACAAGCAAACAGATTTATTCACCACATTTAAATCTGAAAAAGTATATTACGAAGATGAGGAACATGAAAAAAAAACTGGAAATTGACATACATGTACACATCTGTATACTGTAATTATCAAGAGATATTTCATGACCTATCATCTTCATCTTTATTCTTTATGTCTTGAATACTTGAGCTTACACCACTCCTTTGATACCTGAAACATATAAGTTTAGTTATTATTTTTCTTAAATGAATTTTATGTTTTCCTAATTTCCATATTTTACTAGAAAAGAATCAATTAATAAGAAGAAAATATTTTGGTTTTGTTTCTATTCTATTATTACCATGACAATCAAAGTCCATTTATAGCTTATTGGTTGATATCTACATCTCCAAGACAATATCTGTAATCATCAAAGAAACTAAATTAAGCTTCCCTATATTGATAGTCTTATTTTATATTTCTATTTATTTTTGTTTATCTATTTTAATCTCCTACATTTTTCATCTTTCTGTATTTTAATATGTTTTTACTTGTTATATAATTTTGATCTAACTGAACATTACAATAAAATCAGCCATATCACTTGGTTAGATACATAAAACTTTTTTTAATTTTAGAAAATCTCACATTCAGAATCAGTCTTGACCCACTTGTTGGCATCAACACTTGAACGAGCCTCATCTATAATCTTATGATTCTCCAAATACTTCTTTGCTATAGCATTTGAACGTTGTGGATGTATCTTCTTGTTAAGTATTGTCCTTAGCATCTGCACACAAACACAAATAGACAAAATAATGTTTTACACTCGATTCTACAATCAAAAGTAGTGACTGGATAATTTGATATGTATATGGACAGGGTAGTACCTTTTCCATTCTTGTATTAGGCAATGAATCTCTAGACAAATCAAGAAGAGGAGGTGGAGTTTTGAAGCCACTTGTGCAAACAAACATCTTCTTGAGAAGAAAAGAGAGCGACTTCTTCTTTCCAATACTGACATCTGTATTAATAGCACTGAGATCTTTGCTAGAATCTGTGTCTTCTTCATCTTCTTCCTTGGAGCAGATACTGTTTCCAAGTGTTCCAATGGCTAAGAAGGTTTCTTCGTCTTGAGGCCAATCTTTACACAAAGCAGGGCCTGATGATTCTTGAGCTATATATATACATGATCAAACAGATCAATGATCCATGCAAATGTTCTTTAATGTATTAGTCTTTGCAATATAAGAATATATTTACTCACAAGAATCTGAAGTTGACTCATGATTCTTTCCACTTAGTTTGCTCTGAACCCAACTAAAAATCTGTAACCAAACAAAATTTTACATAATCAAATAGAGATAAACACAACAAAAATGTGAAGTTACTTTAGCCAAATATGAAAAGAAACCTTCATGTTTCAAGAGAAGGATATATATAAGCACATGTGTATGTGTGTGTATCCAAGAAATTTTCTTTTTATGTCGATGATCTTTGATCTCCTTGAATAGTTAAGTAGCTTTAGAAGATAAGAGATGGTCATAGTGGTCCCATGTTTTTAAAGACACAGTAAACACAAATCCCTTAAGCCAGCAAAACGCCAGTTGGGGTTCAAGTTTCTATAAACTCTCGAAATCAGTTTCTTACAACTTCAAAGTCACCACTTTACTAGCATGATCCCATCTTTGTGGACTTTGTTGAATGTCGGTTCACCAAAATCACATTCTTTATATATAAGATATGGTTTATAAGATCGAAATAAAGTAACAAGTTGAAGGAAAACACATGGATTTGTCTGTTCTTTACACTTTTCTCCCCCTGAAAGCAACTATACAAGTAAAGCTTTTATATTTGACAAGGCTGTATAAAAATTACATGCATTGTAAATGTACAAACAAACTTACACTCAATGCAAAATCATCTTTTTTTTATAACTAGTCGTCTCCACCACAGGCACAACAGACATGTGTGCAACATTCAAAGCAGGCAATGCAAGCAATCGCTGTGAAGAGCTGTGTGAAGACAATGACACACTGATCATTGAGCTTAGTGCAGCATTGGACACAACACATGCAGCAACATTTGTTGCACAAGGAGACACAGCAGCTTGAGGCAGCCTTCACGAACTTCTCAGCAGCATCAGGTGCTCTCGCTTCTCTGAATCCTGGTGGAACATTGTCTTTGGTAGCTTCTGTGTCACCAAAGCCTATCCCAAAGTTTTGTAATGGGATCTTTCTTGATACCACCTTCTGTTTCTCGCCGGTGGTTTCAGTCTGTTAAGATATTTGGTGAATATATAAGTTCAGACAAGTATGTTTTTGTTCATAATTTCTAGATATGTATGCATACCTTTTTATTTCCACCAGTGTTGGTTGGTTTGGATGCTTCTTCTGTGTTCTCCAATTGGATCATTCGAGTATACTCAGATGGCACACCGGTTTGGAGGCTTAGTTTAGTAATCTGATAAGAAGAAAAGGATCAAGAAGAGTGAAGAAGATACTCCTGAAGATGGCAAAACAGAGGAAGTGTATTGTAAACGAACCTTCTCTTTTAACTGATTGTCTTCAGAGAACCATGCCTCAGCAGTAAGCAAGTCAATCACATTTTTTGCAAACACCTGAACAGTTTGTTAAACCTGAATGACTTTAGAAGGAATGATTAATGAGAAGGAAGGTGATGATCTTACTTTATCAAGAGGCATGTCTTTTGCATTTTGTACAGTCAAGTCCACAGAAAAGCTGCTCAAATCTCCTAGCAGACCATTGGCTTTCACATTCTCAGGGAACTTTCCTCTGTATCTCCCATATATCATCAATGGACTTGAGGACGTTAAATCCGGAATATTTGAAGGGTACACCTATTAGTAGTCACAGGAAACACTTTCAAAATAGCTAGAAAAGATAAGCTGAATCTTAGCATAGAGGCTCACCTCAACTTCATCAAGAGTCTCCAGAGGCTCAATTGTTATATTCAAAAGAACAGTGGATAAAGCTCTTGTAAACAACTTGTCTAACCGTTCCTCGATGTGATCTATGTACATCAGATAAATCAAAAATGTTTAAGAAGCTGTAACTTTTTTAATTTCCATTCACCATAAAGAGTCCAATTTTTAACCTGTATTATAAACTGATTCATGCTGTCCCCTGGATATGTTAGCAAGCATTTGCAGGAAGTAGTGATTACAGAACACACCTGAAATATTACAAAGAGTCCACATATGAAAAGATAGTCCTGGTCATTTCACATCAAGACTCTGGAGAAAAGTTTTACCTAACCCAAAAGTGTGTATCCGTGGACATACTGATCCAGCATTAGCAAGACGTTTCTTCAATACACCACAAATGTGTCTCTCATCTTCAACAGACCCATCTGTTAGGAAGAAGATCATAGGAATGGAGCCACGAGTATTCGAAAGCATTTCCACAGCCTGATAGTATTGAAAGAAGAGTGGGGCTATAAAAACCAAAGTACAAAGCCTTTTAAGCTACATGTGAGTGGAGGAAAGACCTTATCTAGTGGAGGGAGCATGTTGGTACCATCTGCGACAACAAAGGTCTTGTTCATCCACTCAATACCTCTTTCAACAGCATCTGAAGTAACCAACTCCATTGACGTCGAAAACAGAGAAGTATCATCACTGAAAGTGATAATATTAAAGGAATCTTCAGGATTAAGCTTAGATAGAGCTGTAGATATCGCATTCTTTACATCCTCAAGAGGTTTTCCAGCCATGCTTTTACTTAAATCAACAACAAAAACTACCTCCCGCTTGAATGCCTTAAGTAAACAAAAAAAAAAAGAAACTTAAGATTTAGCTCCAAATACCATTTAAGACAACAAAAAGATACAAAACCAAACCTTAGCTCTTTGCTGCTTCCCTGGGAAAAGATAGAAAGAAAATATATCTCTCTGATCAACATCTTGAACAGGTGCAGACTGAAGGAAAAGTCCACCAACTATATTACTTGAAGAGACCTACCAAAAATAAAACAAAGGGATGAGAAATCTTTAGAACTAAACTCAGTGCAGAAAGTATTGAGAGTTCATACCGTATAAGAAAATTTAAAATCTGTGTTAGACCACTTCAAAACATCTGCTTCATATGCAAAACTTAACTTCCCTGCATTCCTCATTTTTTCCTGTAATACATGAGCATAACAAGAAAGAAATAGTATATAAATAAGAGACGCAATCTTGCAACATCATGGAGCGTGTTCAGAAAGATCTTATGAACTCACACCTTAAGTGGATGACTGCATCCTTTGCAGAGAACTTCAGTTCCAGTACCGGCGTTAACACTCAAGTATATCTTTTCTCTCTTGGCGATTTTCTTAACCGCAGGAGTCACATACTCAGGAAACTTGAAAGGAATATCCAGAAAAAACTGGCCATCGTTGTATGTTAGCTTCTGTGACCAAGACATCTTGATAGAGAGGTTTGTGCCTCCATCAACCTGGAAACAATAAAATAAATTTTAGAGAAGAGCAAGAACACATCCACTTCTAATAAAGCTAAGACCAGATGTATCAGTATGAGATAGTTCATTGACAAATGCAGTGTATAAAACAACACTTGGTTTCATCATTTTTGATAATAAACATTGTAACAACCAGTCCGTGGGATCCAGCTGGCGCTGCAACGCATCGACCTTAACCCTCTTCCGTGATACAACTTGCCCTCTGAGGCGGACTTACAAGTAAGATATTGGTGCACTTAGCGTTACTCGAACCCAAAACCTTACCTTTTATCAACCTTCCCGAAACCTTACCTTTTATCAACCTTCCCACATGACAAGCCGTCACCAATTAACCAGGTCTAGCGTCAGCGGATCCCACGGGGCAGGTTGTTACAAACATATCTTAGTAACAAAATCATAACAACCATAGATAGAAATTAAAAAAAAAAAATATCAAAGGTCTACATCACCTGTGGAACTGTAAGAGTGAATATGTTTGGTTTCAAGAAACCACCACTTTGAGCCTGTGCCGTTTTCTCCAGCTCGTTACCATCTTGTGCTGTGATCAGTTGTGTCGTGTAAGACTTTCTAGGAATCTCAACCTCAACACCTAGAATCGAACCTTGTTCTCCTATAGGAACAGCGATACGGCAATCACATCTCTTGCTTCCCATGACGCAGTGGACACGCCACGAACCCGTGACGGTAACTAGAGCCGCGTCGAGATAACACTCTACGTTGAGCTCAATCGCGTTCATCTGGAGAGGGATCAGAGCCGGTGGGTCGCACCTGCCGTGCACGTGGGGCTGGTAGCTAGGTAAGTCCGGGTTATCCACTATTCCCGGGTCGGGTATAACTGCGTAAACCATCGGTGCTGAAGGAAGGTGGGCATGTGATGACGTGGATGATCTCTCCATCGGTGCGGTTAGCCTCGGCGCGGCGACTGCTCGGTCGTGTCCGAAGTATATGCGTTTGGATAGTTTCAGACCGTCGTCCACCGCTATAGCGAAATCCTCCGCCATAACTGTTGTCTCGATTCGGTTGCTTTCTTCTTCAGACAACGAGATCACTTCGGAGTCTGGTCTTTTTCCAGCGCATATTTTTGATTTTTATATGATTTTTTTTTGTGATTTACTAAAGTACCCCTTTTGTTTTTCGGCTCGATCAAGATCCAACGGTTGGTTATTGCCGACACGTGGGTAATTTTGTAATCGGGGTTTATGGATTTCGTGGAAGCGAATCGTTTCTCTCCGCGTGGCGGTGGACCCATTTTAATGGAAGTGGTTGAAGCATGCGATTCTCGCCGTTAACGTTTCTCAACGGTAAAGACCTAGTGGATGCTTGTGCGCTCTCACGTGACTATCCCCTTGGTTCATGGGGTCATCAAGTGACGGTATCATTGTTTTTTTTTTTAATTGGCCAGATGATTTCCTGATATGGTTTAAACAAATCAAAGACTTTATAACCTGAATAAGCAAGTGGGGTTGTGATTAATTAATTATTACAGATATAATAGTTAACGTGGAATTATGATTAATTGCCCGGATTTCACATTTGAAGTGTGTATATCCAATTCCAGAAAAGTTAAGGTACTATTATATACGTTTCATTTAAGTTTTTGTTTCAAATTTTTGCATACAGATTAAAAAATATATTTAATTTTATGTATTTTCAAAATAAAAATATTATTATTTATACTATACATACATTTCAACTAATAAAAAATAAAATAAAATATAAAATTAATAAATTTTGCATTAATATTATAAAACAACACTTATTTTAAAACGAGTAGTATTTATTATTAATGATTATTGTAACTGTTAGATAGCTTAGTATAAAATCACATTCAAATAAATTTTTGCGTTTGAGATAATTGTCAAGTAATACGAGCGTTAATCTTTGTGGGTAAACTCCTTAAACTTTTAGAATTTGTTGTTTCAAAAACGAATTATGAATTCATTAGACAAAGATTAATTTCATAAACATTAGATTCTTGTTTTTCTTTTCACAACCTACGCTATCCTTACGTAGTAGAGAGATAAACTAAGGAGCTTCAAACCTAGAAACTGGATTTCATCATATGATCAGACAAAAAGGTGTTTTTTTGTAAGTGCAGAGAAGCTTCCCCCTACTTATTTACATTTCTGCTGCGCTCCTCTTTCACCTTACCCAAAGCTTGTAGCTCTTCCATTAACCTTTCATACTCACTTTTAACCTTCTCCACCTCACTCCTCAGATTCATCGCCTGCGCATACAGAAAATAAAAACAAATTTGTATCACAATAAAATCAAGATTGCTATCCACTCAGCAGAATATGGAGGTAGCTGTTATGTCGACAGAGACCACCGATGGATGGAACTGCCATTACTAAGCAACTTGCCAACCAATTAATAGTTTAATAACAGACGCGGATAAGTCAAAACCACCGACCAAATTAAATGAAAGGACAAAGTAGATACAGATAGGGTTGTTAATGTCAGAAGGAAAGGAAGTACCTTGACTTCAAGGTTTTGACTTCGCACCTTGTGGTCCAAACATCTGCGTATTAAGAGATATATAATAAATGTCTGGCACAAATTTAAAAACAAACGCGGATAATATTTTACATAATTCAACTTACTTTGCTCGAAGCTTCTTGTTTTCGTCCATCAACTTGGTAGTTTCACTATCTTGTGACCGAGTTGCAGATCCCTGAATAAACTTCACAGCGTGTGCAAAACCAATGAAGTTAGAGAAAACGGAATATGAGCAGAAGTTGTTACAAACTAACACATGTGACTATCATGTTTCTTCTATGTGGGCACATGTTCATGAGCTATCTAACACATAAGGGAAATGCCGTATTTACTATTAACAGTGTATCAGGTGAAACTCTAGTTAGCAATAATAGTCATGGGACTAAACATGTTTAACAGGAAATCAAAAAGAAGAAGATAACATATATATTTGAGGTACCTGTTCAACCCGAATATGTCCTGGGACATTGAAGCCATCAGTTCCCACTTTTCTTTTTGACGCTACACTCGCAACAAGATCAGGATGTTCTTTCCTCTTCTCCAACACCACTGCAACAATAATGCAACCATCACGTGTCAGCATCAGAGAGAGTTTAGGAGTGCTGGAACAGGAAATACAGAGTAGCAAACCACGTCCAACAAAATGAATTATCATAATAATAGCAGGAGCACTTGTAATCACTTTCTTAAAAGAGTGCTCAGTTTTCCAGAAAGATATTTTGAGTATTGCGTTGTTCTATTCTTTCCTTTTTTATAAGTATGGGAGATGAAACAGTTGCAAGTTGCAATGTCTATATAGAATACTTAGACCTCTAGTATTGGTGTAGTCCGTTAACTCTTAGTAGCATTTTACCTGGCTCAGCTGAAACTCTAGGGAGAGATGCCAAATTTGCATTATCAAAAACTGCTGGGAAGCCTGGAGGATGACTTATTGTTTGTCTGCCACCATCTCCAGCAGAATTCTTCTGGTACATGTTGCCATTTGTCCTACCACCAGGTTGAAGTTTTTGAGGTGCCTTTTGACGAGCCCTTTTGGTAGCTTGATCTTGATACCCAATCAACACACAATGGCAGTTCCTATTAAAGAACAATAAGGAAACTTTTAAAGGCAAAACGGAGGACTGAAACCCATGCCCAGCAAGTGAACACGATATCATATCTGTAATCTTATGACATTATCTACTTTGGCGATGGAATAGATTAAGTAGAAACATAACAGCCACCAACAAAGATAAGGCTTAGGAGATTACCAATACTCCAATGTCATTTCCTTTAACCGCTTTTCAAGTTTCTGAAGGAGGACAGTTTTCTCAAAATCCTGTTTGTTATGGGTTGGCTCAATAAAATTAGCTTCTAGGGCACCTGCAACACACATAAAACTCAGCATAAATTTACCACCAGATAGATCTGTGCTGAAAACAACCAAATCAGTAGAAAATCTATTGTTTATTAAGTGGATCCTTTTTCAGCTTCTTACCAACAACTCCTCTTCCTTTACTGTCTGAGTAGCTCACGACCTGCCAGAATGGCTGAAAAGAGAAAAGCATCACACAAGGTCAAACGAATTTTGAATTTAAGCAAGTTAAATAGATTTGTGAAAATCCTTTGTATCTGCATGCTAATATAAGTGCAGAGAATCCATCAGCTTTCAGAGACCTTTTCCTTGAATTATATGTCACAGCCATACAAACATGGATATAACCCAGTATAAAATAATCCTTTTCTAGTAAATGTGTGCATTTAACATATTTAGCATTTCAAAACTCACCATTATTAGGCGGTTTTTGTGATAAACGCAGAACCCACAACGGTTTATTTTGGGAGCTTCTTTCAGAAATCCAATCGTCGTTACCACTTCAGCCTGCTCAATGAACCCGAGATTTGAATTATAGTGAAGGGAGAAAATAACTAAGAAGCTCTAAAAAGCCCCGAAATTGTGTGCACCTCTTCATGTCCAGCAACATGAGGTTTATACAAGATGTACTGCGGATGCTTGAGATCATCAGCGACGTTATGATGCTTGACAACCTTACCACGCAACACAATTTTGAAAGTCTCAGGAATCCGCAAGTATAATATGGATAGGTAAACCTGCAACAAGGTGAAAACAGCGGAAAGTATAAACGCAGTTGTACAAGTATTAACGGATATACAGTTGTCTGCATACATTCACGCATACCATGTATCGTTCAATGTTAACGTGTATGTCATTGGTACATGAACATAAGCATAAACAGTTCCCAACATTATTGACCAAAAGAAATAGAAGCTTACACGAAGAGAGTAGGAAAACCGGGTTGTAATATGATCATTCGTAATCTTACATCCAGTTTTCTTTATGTTTCCTTCAATGAGAATATCCTGTAAAAGCAAGGAACAAAACAAGATCTCAGTTAAATGATAATACTTGGAAACGAAAAGATCAAAAATAAGAACGATAACTAATAGTAACCTCTGCATCTGAGTCAAAGTCTAATTCCAATATACCATCGCTGTTGAGCCACATATTGTAGACAATAACCTTTGTCCCATGTGATCCAAGGTCATCAAACTGCCACAAGGAAAGATATAAACAAATTGTCAAGGAAAGGAGAAACGTGGTGACAAATCAGATAAAGCAACGTTTTTATTTGATGCAGGCCAAACACACACAAAATAGGCCAACGATAAGTGGGCATAGATATAAAATACTACTAACGTCCAAGAAAATGGAATTGTGGAAATGGTAAGCAATCGTGGATGACTTCAAAGTTAAGATCACGAAATTATATATGGAATTTAAAGCTGATCAAAAGCTTTTATAAATAGTATTGCAACAGGGAACAATACCACTCATAGAACTCCAATTTTAACCAAGTAACCAATAAATATAGAATGTAAACAACATGGGTTGCATGCTGAAATTTTAAAAAGAAATATGGCCTTGCCTGCTGCAGAAGTTCTGCCTCTGTTGAAAATGGAGACCATTCTAGTAGAATGGAGAGATTGGATATAAAATGGTCTCGGTCTTGCAATGTCACAAATTCATTAGTTGATGTCTTGAACTCGTAATCCAGCTGAATATTCATAAGGGTACATGGTTAGATAACAGAAAACAAGGTACCCTTAAATGTGTGAGAGAAGGAGACTCACAATGGGAACAACTATTCTATCATGGCCAGTACGTGTCAGGTAGGTATACGAAAGGAGCCCTATGCTTTGTGTCCATGTTCTAGTCAGATGGAAAAGAAAACAATCAGCAGAGGGAACCAGAAAGGTAAAAACATACACTCATATTTAGTATTTCAATAACCCCTCAAAACATTAGGATGGACGTAAGATAAATAATTGGATATAACATGTTAGAACATCAGCGCATAGGTTAACCAACAATGGCACTCACTGGTTCTTAAAATGGCGGCTGAAAACAATGACATCTGCTCCAAGCCTCATTGTGCTGGTCTTGAAACCATTTCCATCTAAAGAAACATAATGAAGAATGAGATACAGAATCACATCTAAGATTTCTGCTGCAAAATCGTACAGAGATATGTGAGAATGAAGAGAAAGATTCATACATCTTCCAATGGCTGAATCCGATTTCTTATCTGAAAATCCAAAACCCATGCAATGCCGCATTGCCTGAGGATCCATCCCACCACCATCATCTGAAATTGTATTGCAAATATGATTAGAAAGGCCTCCCCCTTTGTAAAATGGCGCAGAAACAAACCCAAAAGGATATCATGCTAATATACCATGAATTAGCAATGCTGTTGTGCCATCCTTTGCATTGGTGGTTTTATCTACAAGGACAAAAGTGGCCCCATTTTGGATCTATAGGGTGATGAAGATACGGAGCACAAAGCATATTAATCAATTGTCATCCAGAAATTTCAAGATTATCTACTAATATTTAGGGCGCATACTAACACCTCAATGTAACAATAGACAAAATAGAGTCATAAAGTGAATCCTCTAGGTTCCGGAAAGGACAAGTTCTCTATGAAAAATATCAAGGCATCAACTAGTGAATTGTCAAGCAGTTCTGCAACAGGCAACAGCTGCAGGTAGTCAGAATAAAGCTCAAAGAAGATCAAAAGAAGGAACGCACCTCATCAACAGCATTGTCAAGCAGTTCTGCAACAGCTGCAGGTAAAGAAAACAAGAAAAGTCTTGTTAAAACGCTTGAATAATGTTTGTTAACCACATAGAACAAAACAGAGGAAAAATCATGATTGCATACCACCAAAAGCCCATTTATGTGAAGTAGCATTGGAGTGAAGGAACATAGGATGCACATGAAGATAGTTTTTCCCAGCTGTGAAACACATATCAGAACAATAAGCTAAAACGCTCACACTCAAAAACATTAAAAAACCTACAGAGAACAAAATGAGAAGTGATTATAAGCAATATTGCATACTTGGCTGCTGAGACTTTGTACTCAGTTCATCATTGTAGCTTCCAGCTTTCCAGAACTGCCTACAAACCGGAGCTCGGCATATGGTGGAGGAAGAAGTAACACCAGCATCTTCAGGTGGAGTCCGGACCTGATCAACCACACTAGTGCTACTCTGTGCACCGATTGATCCTCTATTCTCCTCTGAATCTTGAGGTAAAACATTCCCTTTGGAGCCATACCGGTGCTCAGGTTTAACAACCAGAGCATCATGAGAGACGTGTGTACTTGTATTGTATCTCATTCTTGTTTATCTTCAAGGAAACTAACACAAATCACAGATCATAAACCCTAGAATTCGAATTTTCGGGCGTGTATATTCCCTAGGAAGAAGATGACCTAGTAATCGGAATCAGAAATGACCTATAAAATTAGAACCAGTGTGAGTGAGAGAGAAGATCTTTGCTACGAAGGATCTTAGAGATAGAGTTTACCTGACGATAGTAATCATGCAAATCGACTGTTACTTTTCCATTTGTGTACACAATGTACGAGGAGCGAAGAAGAAGATAGCCAAAACTCGACGGTAATCTTAGGGTTTACACCAATTACCACTTCGAACTAGCGAAGGCGATGAAAACAGTCGACGAGTGAAATCTCGTAGACTGTGAGAATATGGAGAGGAAAGGGTTTGTCGTTTTTTGGGGAAAGAGAAGTAGTGAAGACAATGACAAACCATATGGGACCGCTACTATATTATTTTTTATTTATAAATTTATTGGAAACAAACAAATTTTATAGGCTGTTACCCACAGTGAAAAAAAATTAGTAAAAGCAGAGAGGTGAAAAATAAATATAAAAAGTATTCAAAAAAACTTTTGTCAAAATTATCAGAAAATTTTGACCAAAAAAAAATTATCAGAAAATAAATAATTTTTTTTTTAAAACTATAAAAATATATTTATGCTAATAAGATTAATTATTTCGACTTAATATTTAGTTACGGAGTGAAATTTAAATAAATATTTTAAAATTTTATTTTTTGAGAGTTTTTTTGGCAACAAAATTTTTTAAAAAAGTATTCAAAATAATTAGTAAAAAAATATTGATTCATATGAGCACCTGTCTTCAACTTTTTCCTTTTGGCGACAACACACATATTTGTATGCACGCGTACCTATATGAATAATGAATCACCACTTTTTTGTTCATAACAGGCCCATTTCAAACCCATTATAGCGTCATTATAAATTCAAGCTTTTCCGAAAACGTTTTCTAGCGTTCATAAGCTCCATCAATGAAGGTAACGGCCGAGGCACGGGTGCGTTCATTGATCTGTATAGCTTTCTCAAATCACCACTAAGATCTCTGCAACTCTCCTTCGAAGAAGAAGAAGAAGAGCTTCTACAAGATACCTTCTCCATTGTTTCTTGTTTGGTATCTTCTTGTAAAGACTCAACTACTTCCTCAAGATTCAACTTTTCTACACATGTACTGTGTATGGCTCTTCTCTCATGTAGTTGATCAGATACCTGAGAGCTTAGCCTTGCTCTCCCAAACAGAGTTACAGGAAGGTTATTTTTCTCAGGGGATAAACTCAGAAGCTGCTTCTTTATGGTAGAGGATACAATCACAGGTTCCATCTTGGTATTTGCAGAATCTTTGTCACTCATGAGACAGCAACTAAGAGTTACTGTCTGAGTATCAGTTACAGCAACTGAAGAAACATCCATGTCGATATCTAGAAGCTTCCAGAAAGGATCATCAGAAGAAAACCGACTGATAAAGCAGTTTCTCTTCACGTAGTCAAGTTCCATTGCTCTACAAGAAGGAACTGTTGACACAACCCATCTCGGAGACAGAACTTTCATCGCTGATTCCAGCTCTTCTCGTGATGAATGCATCGAGTAACACACATGCCAAACACCAAACTCATCCTTGACAGCTTCATTAAACCTAACTTTTCTCTGCTTTTGAACTTGGCTCACACTAACTGAATAATCATCTTCATCTTCATCACAAACATACCACTGAGCTGAAGGGCGGATGATAAGAGGCTCACTCTGACGTTTCGATCTTGCCTCAGAGAGTTTTGCGCTTGCTCTTTCGTAGAGTCTAGGGAACCCACTGAATATGTGAAACCTGGAAGAAGGATCTTCAGAGACAATCTCAGGAGCTATAACCATTAACGATCTGAAACATTCCAAGTTCGTAGCTTTGTCTACATAGATCTTGGAGCCAAAGGTATTGGAAACTTCTAAGAGGATATCTTCTTGGCCCAACATGTCACAAGCAAGATAGACAACTGGTGCATCAGGGTGGTTCCATATACAACTGATGACCTGATTCATGAACAAGAAATCGCAATTAAAATCAAGAAACTAAGCATATGCTAAACCGGACCTGACATGATCGGATACTAAGATTGCAGAGAAATCACCTGTCTGATTGCCGAATGCTTTGTCGGAAACCTCTGAGAAGATTTCCCAAATGTGCAATCCAAGAAAATGTAATCAAGACAGCACTCTGGTGCCTTGCCTTCTCTTCCTACATACTTCTCAGGCAGGCTCTGTAAACAATCACGTGTAAGCCTACAATCACCAGTGTGAAGTATGTTACCAAAACTCCCTTCAAACAAGAACATGACAGCTCCTGAAAGGAACATCAACAAATAGATTCTTTAACATCTTTAAGATCGAAAGCTACACACTTTTAGCAAAAGTGAAGTTTACCAGGACAATGATTTGCATCAAAAGCAGTAACTTTAAAACCTCCATCAGGATCATCAACGATCACCGTTTGACCAATCTCAATCCTCACGAAGAAAGACTCATCGAGATGAGGATGACGTTGAAGAAGAAGAGAGATGGTGAGGGAAGTGGAGTAGATGGGGAAGACGACGTTGTGAGGTGAAATCCCGACGGTGTGGTCTTTGTGAGCGTGAGTTAAGAAATGATGTCTCTTTATCGTTTTAGTCGTTGTGTTTGGTCCGAAAGTGTCGACGGAGAATGGTAAACCTCTTGGCATCTCTATCGCCATCTTCTTCTTCTCCTCTTCGTCGCCGGAGGTAGTTGATGATTAGGGTTTCGGGTTGGCTGATGATTTAGAGTGACGGCGGTTGTTTTGGTTGATTAGGGATTGAAATGGCTCAGAGGAGAACAAAAGCGAGGGAGATTTACCTCTGGAGACTATTTCTTAAATAACATTTGATTTTTTAATTTGTGTTACTAATACTTTTATTACAATACGTAAAAGTCAAAAGTCCTAAACAAAGATCACACAGGAAATCCCAACAAACAGACACACTAAACTTGTATTCCCTCTGTTTCATAATAAGTGTCATTTTAACATTTTTTTCTTGTTGCATAAAAAGTGTCACTTTAGAATCCCAATACAAATTATACTTAGTTTCAGCTGAAAATTAATTGCAATCTGCATTGATTTAATAAATAATTATATTTATCTCAAATACTATTGGTCAAATAAGTGTAATTAATAACAACATACACACATTTCAATCACTTTCTTAATCTGTGTGAAAAATGTCAACGTGACACTTATTAAGAAACAGATGGAGTAACATCTAGAGTTGTGATATATGGAAAGGCTTAAGAGAATTGATTTGACTATCTATGTCACCAAAATTGACTTATCTTTTCCGTCACACATCCGTTTAGAACTCCAGGGTTAAGCGTGCTTAGACTGGAGTAGTGAAAGGATGGGTGACCTATCGGGAAATGATTCGCGATACCGTGCGAGTGAGGCCAAAGCACGAGGAAATGTCGAGTGGTGATTTCAGGGTCAGTAAACAATGATTTCGAGCTTTGGAAAATTTAACGCACGACCGTCGGACGGGATGGGGCCCATGGGCCGAGAGAGCGGGCATGGGTGGCCCATTAGCCGTGGGCGGTCGGGGTGTCACAAAGAGTGACGCCCCGACTTGTGGGAGTGCTGTTAAAGGGTGAGGACCTGGGTTCAAGTCTCACCAACAACATAATTATGGAGTTAATGAGAATTCATAATGGAGGGGTTGGGGTCGGTGCGCTGCAGCGCTGTGAACCTGAGGTCTATTGGACAGTGAGGTCCACGGGACGGGTTGTCACAAAGCTTTACAAGACTATGGGCGGTAAGTCCATAGGTGAAACCCGTTGAGGAAGATGAAAACACGTTGTCCACCAAATGTTTGATAACCCAACGATCAATGGACATGTGTTAAACCACATTTCAGAGTTCTGTCGTCAGCGGGGATGAGCCAAAGGAAAACCATTCCACCGAACAGTCTTTACGGAAGCTCGATCTGAGGAGTTAGTCTTGCAGATCTACGAATCATAAGAGAAATTTTAGTTGCCTTCACTCGATCCAAAGTTTTCCATCTTTCTTGCATGCACAAACTAACATCTTTAAAGATAAAAGTGAGTTTGAAGATGCAAAAGGCGAGACGATTGAGAAGGAAGAAACCTCAGAGGATTAGAAAGAGAGGCAATTGAAATAGAGGAGAACGATAGTCGTATATCAAAAGGCGAGAAAAAGACCTGAAGAAAGGCAGCAAAAGCGATGTTTAAGAAGTTATCGCCTCCCGAAAAAAAAAGCTGACAAAACTAGTGTTAAAGGAACGACCTCTTCTAGGAATGAAAAATCCAACATATTAGGTACGAGCCGGAAAAAACACCGGTTTGCGGTTTCATCTCATCACTTTCATCTCTTAAAATACTGAAAAGAGAAAACAAAAGAAAAATGTAAGAGAAACAATAACATTTGATTTAGTTAGCGCAAAATTTTTGAGTAAATATAAAACAATATATTTAATGAATATAATATAATCGACCAACATGCATCAAAACATTAAAATCAAATAAGCTAAAAAAGTTATACATCAAACATATTACTGGCCAGGTGAAGAGTTTCACAAAACAAAAGAATTTAAAAGAGGTTTAATGTTTGTTTGTGATTTTGTGATACTTGTCCTTGACCCAACGAAAACCAATGGCAGAGCCTCTCTTGAACTTCTTCAAACCAATGGAAGCTACAACTTTAGTCTTGTCAAGTCCTTGTCCCAATTTCTCCTTGCATTTAGAAGCTCCCCCTCCCCTGCTTTTCACGACTGTTCCGTTCATTATCTATCCTCTTAAAAATTACAACAGCTTTTAATCAGAAAAGAATTGATTTTTTTATGTAATCAAATTGAAAATTGATTTGGTTTTTTCTCTCGTTTTCTTTGATGTGTTTATAATATATAAACTAATTTCATAGTTCAAAGGTCCCTGTTTTTGTAGTCAAGTCAAACCTTTCCTTTGATTTCATTCTTCTCTTGAAAAATATATTTTTTCTAGACCTCAACAACTTCAACAATTTTGAATACTCAATCGAGTTCCGGATTGGTTTTGGATAGGACCCGGACCCAAACCAATTTTTCTTTTATTCGGTTAAGTTTCGGATCGCGTTTGGGTTAGAATGAACCTCTTATTAACAAAAATTTCAACAAAAACTTACCATTTCGGATACTCGATCAAATTTAAGATTTTTTTTAAAAATTCTCTCAAATAGGTTTTGTTTTTAGTTTTGTTATCAAAGAAGTTTTGAAAGGGAAAAATGACCGACAAAATTTTCATTGAATAAATAAAACACTTTTCTACCTCTTGATTTATAAATATATAAATATGAATAAAATAAAATAAAAAAAGTAAAAAATTATAGTTTCAAATTATATACTTTTAAGTTCAAGAATGAACTAAAAATATCATCCAAGAAAATTTATCTTTTTCATGATTTTTCCAATTTCAACAAAACTTGGGTATTTGGGATATTCGATCGATTTCTAAATTGGTTTTGGATATGATAAGGATCCAAACCAAAATCTATGGATCCAAAAATACTTAACATATTCTTGGATCCAAACCGAACCTTAATTTTCGAGTTTGTTTTGTTCTTTGGGTCTGGATAAAAAGACACATGTGGATTAATTAGTGTAAGATTTACATATGTATATAAAAATTCAATTTAATTTAAGGACATGAATACAAGTCTTCACAATATACAATCCACCACCCGCCGTGCATAAAAACATTTAAATCAGAAAAAGCTAAAACAAATTATACATCAAACATAATATTTGGCCAAGCCAAGAATTTTACAATACATTAAATTTACAAGGAACCTAAAGATGTTTTAATGTTTGTTTGTGGTTTTGTGATACTTGTCCTTAACCCAACGGAAACCAATGGCAGAACCTGTCTTGAGCTTCTTAAAACCAGAAGAAGCTACAGTTTTTGTCTTGTCTAGCCCTTGTCCCAGTTTCTCCTTGTACTTAGCCGTGTTCGATTTAGAAGCAGCTCCACCTCCGCTAACGGCACCACCGTCCCCTATGCGGCCTCCTTTAGCAGAGTTGTCCCACTGGTCAGCCCAAGATGTTCCATTCATTATATCCTCTTTTAACAAAAGCTTTGAATCAGAAACTTTTATTTTTGTATGTAATCAAAGTGGAAATTGATTTTCAAGTTTGTTTTATGATTGTCTAGTTTTCTCGGTTGTGTTTATATATACATTTCATAGCGTGTTTCTCTGGTCAAACCTTGTGTTCTTGGACAACAAGACTTCCTTTGATTTGCTTCTTTATTCTTTTTTCTTTGGGTTCTGTAAAGTCGTCAACAATCTTCTGGAATCTTAGCTGGAAAATTAATATTATTCTAAGATATATAATCTCTCGTGGAAACTAGTTTAATTCAGAATTTTTATAGAATCAAATGCTCAATGAGGAAGCTTCTTCAAAGTCTCAGAGGCCAGACCCTTGATATTCATTAGTTCGAGTTATCCAACACAAAGTAGAGAAAAAAAAAAGTGAGAGATCAGAATCTGAGGAGAATGGAATGAATAAAGTAGTTAGGCCTGAGATCTGAATTGAACCCCAAGAGAAAAATTGAACTTGTGTTTGATCCACATTTATGTGCGGTATTATAAATTGTATTAGAACTTGAATAAAATTCAGACAGATTATACAAAAATTCAAAAATCTAAACAATTCAAAAAATACGAATCATGTATACAAAGTACTATTTGAATTACTACAAATATTCAATTTTATATATATATATATATATATATATATATATATTAATATTATATTCTAATATACATCAATATATAATATTTTTAACCGATCCAAAATAAGTTTCGCTAGAGCCAAATAATCTTAGACAGAGTAATAAATTATATATAAATCATAAATATTATTAACAAAACTTGATTCAAATATAAATTCCAAATGGACTTTAGAAAACTAAACTAAAAGCTCGATTCAAACCTGAGCGTCATGCCTAAAAATAGTGATAACAATTTTCTATGTTTTCATGTCTTGGATTATTAAACCGGGTTTGATCTATTGTGTGTGCGGTAAGATTACAAATATACCCGTTAATTTAGAGTAAAATAGTTTGGGTTGTATACTTGTTTCTTTTAGATTCGTCATGACACTATAAACAAAGTCGTAAGATTTTTCTGAATAAAAACATCAAACATCTATGTTATTTTAATGTATTTTGGTCACTTTAAGCTGAATGCAATTATTGTGGTAATTTTTCTCAACAATTTTATCAATTCTAACAATATATGGACTAAACAATTGAAAACAACAAATGCATGGAGAAATCCAAGCTAACGACCAAAATTAGTTTTTCTCCATTAGTTTATAAGTCAACAATGTGAAATAAATATGTTTTAACAGTCTTACTTGTTTAGAAAATCTCTAACCAAACATTCTTTCTCCATGAAAATCAAATGCAATTGATGATAATGAAGACCTTCCAAGATTACGTTTGAATAAATGATCATCATTTTGATTCTCCAACAACAATTTCTCTTGCAATCAATAAACCAAACAACTACATATAAATAATGAAAATACAAAAGATAATACAGTTTTCAGGAAAATGTGCTACTCTTTAATTTTTTTGGCATGTGTTAATCATTTTCTACTTAATACATAGTTAGTACAATGAGTATAGCGATTATATCATTAGAGGCTCCGACATTTTCAAGTTTTCTGAGAACTTAAATTCTAAATAAATTAATAACAATAACATATTTGACAAAATCTAATATTTGATCTTTACTGTTTTTAAAAATATTTGAATTTTTTTTGGATAAAAATGAAATAAATTAGATAATATGCAAATGGAAATCAAAACAATAATCAGATTCAAAAAACGGTTATGATTTTAGAGTTAGATTATACCTAAATGTGAAATAAATATGTTTTAACAGTCTTACTTGTTTAGCTAAAATTTCTAACCAAACATTCTTTCTCCATGAAGATCAAATGCAACTGATGATAATGGAGACATTCCAAGATTACGTTTGCATAAATGAACATCATCATTTTGATTCTCCAACAACAATTTCTCTTGCAATCAATAAACCAAACAACTAAATATAAATAATGAAAATACAAAAGATAATATAGTTTTTAGGAAAATATGCGACTCTTTAATTTTTTGGCATGTGTTAATCATTTTCTACTTAGTACATAGTTAGTACAATGATTATAGCAATTATATCATTAGAGACTCCGACATTTTCAAGTCTTATGAGAACTTAAAATCTAAATAAATGTGGTTTGGAGTCTGTAGATTGAATTTTAATACTATTACTCACATGTTTAATCACATTTTAATTTATATGGTACTATTTACTATAAGATGTTGTTGACAAGTTGAGATTTCTCAAGAGTACTTATTGTGGGAAATACAAGATTCAAGACCAAGATGATGATTACCAAAATTTTCTTTATTTTAATAGGTCTGTGTATATATTAGTAGACGCAATTCTAAGTCAACTTTCGACACCAAAAAGTTCTAAAATTTGTGAATCTTAGTATGTTAAGATATATCTTATTTTTGTTATTGTTTGGTAGAATCTTGAATTAGTATGTTAACTCAAATTAGTCTTTATGTAATTTAGTTGTCTCTAAAATTTTGTATGTGAGCTTTGTTTTAAAATGTTCAAAAAGAGCTTTGTTTTAAATTCTTACATTTTTAGCATTGAAATTGCATTATAACATTTTAAAAGATACAAGGTGAAAATTTTGAGTGATACACAAACCTGAGACTAAGCCCAAACAAACAAGACTTAAAACTTGAACAACAAGCAACCATAGCATTAACAAGCTATGCATATGCAATTGAAAAACCTAACATTATTGGATCATTCTCAGATACAACCATCCTCCTTTCAAGTGAATATAGTTATCAAACCTCCCCCTTTCAAGTGAATATAGTTATCAAACTCCATTGACAATTGCAACCTTCCACAATGAATAAGACATGCAATTTTAAATTGGGTTCCTTTGCTTCAACATCCAGTTTTACAAAACCATAACAAACTTTAGAAAAAAAAACCGAAAAGGCGATGCTAACAAAGGAGTGACCAAGACACGCCAAGGAGGAAGCATGAGAAGAGGGGAGGTCACGATCAAATCTATTCGCAAAAGACAGGAACCGAAGCAATCCACATTGTACCCACCAATCTCATATCAAGATGCGACGGCGATAAAACAAAAGTGGACACAAGACAAGACAAGTGAGGAGTAGAAAGCGATAGAGGAGATGACCATGAAACAAAACAGAGAAAATGCCAAACTAGATTCTAAACCACACAGTGGACCGGATGCAAAAAGATAAATGTTTCAAACACAAAGTTAAACAGTTTAAACCAGACAATGGATCATAAGCATAAGGAGACAAAATAATCTCCGAATATATCTTAAGACTGGTCTACAAGGTCGCAAGTGCATGCAAACCATACACAACCATCAATCAAACAAATCCGGAGTCTCTAACCTTGTAGAAGCATAGATCGAGAGCCAAGTTAGAGAATAAGAAAGATGACATAAATCTTTGATTAGGCGTATATTTTATTTTTGTTTATGTAATAAAAAAAAGCATAAGTCTTTTTACCAAAGTTTGTCATTTTTTCATTGTAATGTTTGTTAAGAAAAAAATTCACTATCCATTCATTTTGATTAAAAAAAATGAAATCTTCAATCAAAATTAAATACCAAAAAAAAATCCTTTAAGTTAGAATTAGTTGATTCTAAAAGAATTAGTTAGAATTAGTTGATATTATCCAAATAAAATGAAAAGAAAATCCAAAAAGAAGGTAAATATAGAGAGACACGTATGTCACCCAGGAAAAAAATAACAGTCAAATAAAAACTGGACACATGTCCTAATCTCATTTCATTATAAGAGCATGTCCATCAAGGGGTTCTTAAGGGGTTCTTAACCCAAAAAGGTGGTGGGTCCCACCACTTTTTTAAGAGCCCGTCTCTAAAAACCCTTAGTTTAGAACCGTCTCTTGCACTGTTTCGTGGACCCCACTGCCACGTGGCGGTCCACGATTGGTTTATTTTTTTTTTTAATTTTTTTTTTTTTAAAATCAGAAAAAGTAAAAAAAAAAAAAAAATTAAGAACCCCATAGAGGTCTTATGGATGGAGATGGTCTAATATAGTTCGTTTCAGGAGTGAGCGACGTGGCATGTGAACGTTTATAAGCAGAAGAAAGAGATCAGATTTCCATCCACACCTCGTCTCCACAAACAAAAAAATACAAAACAGACGCAAGGGTAAAATCGTAAAAGCATTCAAATGGCCGCCGTTAGTAGCTCATCAGATACCGGAGACAGTGACGGACAATGGGAGAGATCATGTTGGTCGGAGTTAGAGTCTTAATGGATCCAATGACAAAGTGTGTGAGTTTGAACAATCTATCTGTGGCTTTCTTATGATTGTGTGGATGAAACAGGAGTTGCATGCATGGAGTGAGAGTGAGCACAAGAGGTTCTTGATTGTTTATAGCAGGTCACAGGAATGCCCATGGAGCAATACCAGGTGCATCATGCTCAGGACAACTCATCACTACTATGCAAGTTTTTCATGAAGTTGCAGTGCCGACAAGAACTGAGACTGCTCCCAAGACATTTCATATCAACGATTCATCCTCAAATATTGTCCCAGTAACCTTCCAAGCAAATCCTGCATTCAATTTAAACACAGATGCTGCTACGCTTTCTCTCAACTTTTCTCTGTCCTTTAACCATAATGCATCATCCAACTTAAAGACATTCGATGATGCCAAGCTTCAGTGATGGAGACAGCAATATCAACATCATCAGAGTTGCTTAGACTTAAAAGTTAAAAGCTATGGTGAATCAACAAGATCTTGCTTCTTTCTTTCTTTCTCTATTCTCTAGTAGTACATATTAGGTCCATAGTCTTGTTTTTGATCTAACTTCATGTATTCTTGTCTGAAAAGAATAATCAGGGAAAGAAAAAAAAAGAAACAAAAACAGAGGAAGGGCTTTAGAGATGGACGAACTGTCTTTAGTGTTCATCATCATCTATGTTTTATTGTTTGTTTGGAAAACTCTGCTCTGTGTGTTTTGTTTTGTGGTAAGCTAAAACAAAGTCGTGATTCTTATATGCCCCATATCAATCAATGATTGGTGTTTTCTATATCTGTGCTTTCAATGGATGATTAGAGATAAACATCAAGACACCATTAATGGATACTATACTCCATTCTTGTCTGCGATTAACCTTTATTTCAGGTATTTTTGGTCTTCCACCTTAATTCAAATCTTTTTACATTCCAAAAATAGAAGAATAAATAAGAAAGTTCATAACATAACCTCTGTTTTGCTTTTTCTTTTTCCCACCATCTCAATCTTCATTACATCTTCATCAATGTCTAACCGTTCCTTCAAGAACTTCATAGAATACGAACTTGGAACATTCCCACACTTCTTTATTTACGCCATCCTCGAATGGATCATCATAATCATCCTCTTCATAGACGGCTTCCTCGCCTTCTTCTCCAACCAATTCGCTAAACTCTTCGACCTCAAAACCCCTTGTCTCCTCTGCACTAGACTCGACCATGTTCTTGTCCCAACCAACCCTGATTTCTATTACAACGACTCCATCTGCGACTCTCACAAGAAGAACGTCTCTTCTCTCGCTTACTGTCATGTCCACAAGAAACTCTCAGAGATCAAACGAATGTGTGAAGGTTGTCTCCTCTCTTTCGCTACCGAAAAGGAAACAGATGTTGATACCTACAAGTCTCTTATTGGTATCTTACATAAGGATCTTGAGCTTCTTATCGACGATGAACGTGAGCTTCATCAGAAGGGGTTTCAAGTTACAGGTTCGAAGGTTGATCACAGAACGAACAACAACAGGTTTCAGCAACAGCAACGTTGTTCTTGTTGCGGAGAGTTGTTGAAGATAAAAACCGAGAAACCGAATAGTAATAACCGATCTTTCTTTGCCGCTCCAAGCCCGTCTCCTAGAGTTTCATTCAACCAAAGAACTATGGATTTTTCAAAGTACTCAGACTTGCCTGAGGATGAAGATGCTAATAACACCAAAGGCATCTCAGGGGAGACACTTGATAGAACACCAAGTTTTGTAAGAGGACACAATAGATTCTTTTCTGATTCAGCTCAGAACAGTCCTCGTTGGTCTGTTCGGTCCATGAAGAAGTCTCTGATTGATCAGAATGGTCCGGACACCGAAGTGTTGGACGGAGATTCAATACTTCATCATCTAAACAGGCAGGTTAGGCTGGACCGGAAGTCGTTGATGGATTTGTATATGGAGTTGGATGAAGAGAGGAGTGCTTCAGCTGTTGCAGCTAACAACGCGATGGCTATGATCACTAGGCTTCAAGCGGAGAAAGCCGCGGTTCAGATGGAGGCGTTGCAGTATCAGAGAATGATGGATGAGCAAGCTGAGTATGATCAGGAGGCTTTGCAGTCTATGAATGGTTTGTTGGTTAAGAGAGAAGAGGATATGAAAGAGCTTGAAGCTGAAGTTGAGGCTTATAGATTGAGATATGGAATGTTGATAGAAGAAGAGGACGAACAACAACAACAAGACAGCAAAGGAGAAGGAGAAGAAGAAGAACAACAAGACGGCGAAGGAGGAGAAGCAGAAGAGTTTCTTGATGAAGAAAACAAAGAAACTAAACCAGATTGTTCTTCAAATCAGGAAGAGGATTTGGAGAAAATGAAAGATTCATCTGAGGAGACTAAAGACAACAATGGTGGGACCATAGAGGAAGAACAAGGTTAGAGATCATTGGTTATATGTTTCTTTTAAGGTTGTTTTTGCAAACAATTATCTGAGTCTTCTTTTGTTTTTGTTACAGAGAAGGGAAGTAGAAAAGATATGTTGGTGAAGGAGATCTCAGAGATAACAGAGAGACTAAATGAGATTGAATCAAAAGGTGAACTGTTGCAGCAAATTTCAGATGTGTTAGATGTTAGTGAAGGAGAAGCAATTCTATTACAGATATCTCAGAATCTGCACATGCTTCGTAGTTTCATTGAAATGCCATCAGAATCATGAATGTGAATACTTCTTCTTAAATCCAAACTTGTATCAAATCTGTATGTAACCCATACTTGAATTTTTTTTTTAACAGAACAAGCAAAGGCTTTACCTGCCTTGTGTCTTACGTCAATTCAGTCCTGACTTTGTTTTTGAGAACTTTGTTGAATCTTTCTTATATTATTTACTGAAACTAAAAAACTTAAAAGACTATGAAAATGTCAGTTCTAACAAACCCATATAGACTTGTCCCAGGCCAACAAATGATTAAACATAAACTATTTTAAATTCTTACCAACTGATTTATTTATGAAAAAAATCTTGAATTTTCAACCACTCATTTCTCTTTTTATCCTAAGAGATTGGGGTTCTCACCTTATATATATAACTACTAATATTTTATTATGTAACGTTTAATTATACGGGAAACTCAACCGAAAATATATTAAAATGAGAAATCTTCGTTGGAGGTGTTTTAAAGACATAGCTTAAGTCATGAAACCATTGTGTATTTCATGATTAAGCCATTAATCATCTCTAGTAAACCATTGACTTTGAAATATTCAGCAAAGTTCTTGTCTTTTCGAATGCTTCTTACGACAAAATCAATTAGAAAAACATAAAAAAACAGACTGAAAGAGAAAAAAGTCAAAATTGTTTTTTTTTCCAAAGACACACACCACTATATATATATATATATACAAAACAGAGGATGCTCTGTTTCATCATCATTCTCAATAACCATGGCTTCTCTCCCCATCTCCTTCCTCCTAACTCTCTGCATCTTAGTAGTCCCATCTCTCTCATCCGACTCTGACCCTTTACAAGACCTCTGCGTTGGCGACCTCAAAGCTTCTCCTTCCATCAATGGCTTCCCTTGCAAGTCATCAGTCTCAGCTTCCGACTTCTTCTTCTCCGGCTTAGCCCTTCCTCTAAACACCTCAAACTCAAACGGTGTAGCCGTTTCCCCCGCCAACGTCCTAACCTTTCCAGGTCTAAACACATTAGGACTCTCTATGAACAACGTTGAGTTCGCACCAGGCGGTGTGAACCCACCTCACTCGCACCCTCGTGCAACCGAAGCAGGGGTTGTGATCGAAGGCTCGGTCTTTGTCGGGTTCTTGACAACGAACAACACTTTGTTCTCGAAGGTTATACATGCCGGAGAGATGTTTGTTGTCCCTAGAGGTTTGGTTCACTTTCAATGGAACGTTGGTAAAGGGAAGGCACGTTTGATAACTTCTTTTAACAGTCAGCTTCCAGGAGCGGCTGTTCTGCCTAGTACTCTGTTTGGTTCTATGCCTGAGATTCCAAACGCGGTTTTGACTAAAACGTTTAGGACCGATGATGTAACTGTTAACAATCTCAAGTCCAAATTTGCTGTTTGAGTCTTTTTTATTTATGTTTTTTTCTGAAATGATATTTCTCAATTCTATTTTATCTATCTACTAATAATAGTAATCTCAATTAATGTGAAAAGTTGTGTTTTTTTTCATTCTAAAAACTATTTTATAAAAATTTCAATTAATGTAAAAGGTTGCGTCTTTTAAATAATAAAAGTTTTGGGATATTGACCAAATAATTATGTTGATTCATACTTTTTTTTACATATGCCATAGCTTGAATTTTGGCTTGGCAACTTTAATTATCTTGACAACTTTTTAAAAAATATTGAAAAGTTCCGAAATAAACAAGAAAGTATTAATAAGAAGAATCATCTTTTCAGTTTTGATACTGTAATTTGAAAAGCTGTGAACTAAGCGTTATCTAGCAGAATTTCTGGTAAATTTATTTTTTTTAAAAGAGTTTTTAAATGATTACTGTGTTTCTTTTGTTAAACTGAGCTGACATGAAGCAGATGAAAAAAAACAAAGGGATTTTTTTTGGCCTACTTTATTTATAACCAAAACCTTGTTAGCATTCATGACTTTGGACAAAGAGAACAGCAGAGAGAGGGACCAGTAAAAAGCAAAGAGAGACTGGTTTGGATATAGGGTTTTCTTTCGGACGATATGGCATTGTGCATTAGCGTCAATTTTGTGACCAGCAAACTTCATAACACTTGAAGAGACAACTCCTTGATCACGTCATGTGTGATACGGCGAACATTTGATTTCTTGTCTCTAAAATTTGACCCAAGATTGTTTATGTAGAACTGAAAACGAATGAGTGGTGAAGTATGCAACATTTCAAAATGATTAGATTGGAATGTGTTTATTTTAATTTAGTCTTAGTTGTTTTCGGGATTATTAAATAATTTAACTAAACAGATACTCCTTTTGTTTCATAATAAGTGTCACTTTAGATTTTTAATTTTGTTTCAAAAAAGTGTCATTCTACAATCCCAATGCAATTTTGTACATTAAACTAATTTTTACCCTTTTGAATAGCCAATAGATTTTTATTTAAATAATTCTCATTTAATTAATCCTATATTAAATAGGGATATATTAGTCTATTATACATACTTCTTAATCTCCGTGAAAAGTGTCAAAGTGACACTTATTCAGAAACGAAGGGAGTAATATATAAAACATATGTTTTATTTATTATTTACATATTTGTAGCTTTAGTACATCCAACCTTATAAACAAAAAAAAAGAAGATTTTTAACAGTACTCCAAAAGCAATAATATAATTTGAAATTTTTGTTTTACAAAAGGAGCAGTAATATAACAGTACTCCAAAGCAATAATAAACATTAACTAGATTTTGACCCGCGTTTTAGCGCGAGATTATTTTCGACACAAACCAAATTATATGAAATAAATTTGCATTTTTGATTATGTATCTACGTTTAAATGTTACAAATGAAGCGTTATATCCAGTATTTCGGGTCACGACCCGGACTCGCGGTTAAACTGACTAACTGATGACTTTATATGGAGTCCGGTTTGTTTTTTTCTTTAAACTCGTTATTTAAATTTTTTATAAAATCCGCAAAATACGCTAAAATTTGAGACCCGACTACTGGTTGAACCTATGGGTGGCCACTATGTAATACAATTTGACTTAAATTTTTATATTTAAAGTATTCTAATTTATGAATGTTTAGATAAATGGTGGATATATATTATGAATGTTATGCTCTTATTTTACAAAAGTTAGTCAAACTAATTTATCAATTTATTGTCAGCGTAATGGATCAATATTCGAAATGATACATACTAAATTAGAAATAGATACATGAATGTGAGATAGATTTTGATCCGCATTGTGAGCGTAATGGATCAATATTCGAGAGGATACATATTAAATTAGAAATAGATACATGAATTTGAGAAAGATTTTGACCTGCACTTTAATGTTTCTTATTAGATTTTGATCAAATATTAATGTTTATTATTAGATTTTCACCCGCATTTTAATGTTTCTTATTAGATTTTGATGAAATATTAATGTTTATTGTTAGATTTTGACCCGTATTTTTTAAAGCGAGATGGATTTTTATTCAAATATTTATTTACTCAAAATTAGAAATCTTATACATGTGTATCTTTTAATTAAAACATTTGTTTTGAAGTATATATAATAAAAATAAAATTTACATTAATATAATTTTATGAAAATAAGATAATTAATTTATATAACCTGCTTCATATATTATAATACAAATTTTTAATTTTAAATATTCATAAAATTTTATTTTATTATTATATTTTTGTCAATATTATTATACAAATTAACTATTGTTATTATACTCGTCTCATAAATGAGAAATATATTAATTATTTTTAATATTTTATTTAAATATGTATATTAATTTATGAAATAATTTATTAGTTCATATATCGTATTTTAATATTGTTTAATAAGTTGAAGTATGTTGTAAAATTCATAAGTATAAATTATTCTGTTATTTTATAACTTATAAATAGTTAATTCATGAATTAAGTTACTTTCTATTTATTATTTTGTGTAGTAATTTAATTATGAATATAAATTATATATATAAATATTATAGATTTTTTTATTATATAAATCAATAATGAATAATTTTTTGTTTTTAAATATAGTTAATATTAATAATACCTTTATTATTTTAAAAATGTATATTTACATTTTAAATAAAAGATATTAAAAGATATTATTAAAATCTAATCTTAAGAAAAGATACTTAAGAATATCTTTTTAGATATCTTATTTTGAATGTATTAAGATAATTAGTTAAATATAATATATATTTAATAATAATTAAGTTAGTTGTAGAAGAATATATAGGAAATTAAAAAAATGTAATGGTCCATCCTAGACTACTTATAAGTAGATAAAAAATAGGACTATGTTTTAATATATTAGATAAGTATATACGATTTTTTGACAAAAAATAAAGAAAACAATAATAAGATTATCTCTCTCTTATTTCTTCTTCTCTGTTATGATCTTTCTTGTGAACATTTTCATTTGGCTGTGATCTGAGTAGCTACTTCCCAATTCGATGGACCAGCCATTGAAAAATGATTCATAGAATTCGTTCTCTATCAAGTTTTCTTTTTTTTTTGTCTTGCCACGGTCAAGTCTTGATTTTTACTGAAAAGCCTCTATTAACAATCATAGAGATATTGTCAACGCATGGTATTTAACTACTTTCATAAACCAACTATACAATTAAACATGGGCAAATCTCTCAAATAACACCTTTTGAAGTTTTTGTCACAAAAATAAACTTCAAAAACAAAAATGACCAAACTAGACCTTTTTATTTTTTAAAAATTAATATTTTTTATTTAATTTTACAATTTTAAACCTCACCCCCAAAAACTCACCCCATAACTCTAAACCCTAAGTCAAGATTAGTTAACCCAAAGGGTATAAACGTATATTCCCCCAAAATTCCACCCCAAAAAGGTTATTTTTGTCATTTTTTCCCTTAAAGTTTATTTTTATGACAAAAACTTTTTTAGGTCTATCTTAGGGTATTTCTCATTAAAAACATTCTTAACAGCTACTTAATTCAATTATCAAAACTTCCTTCGTTGTCAACCTATGCTATTCAATAATACATTTGAAATTTTCGGATATTGGTTCAGAGTCAAATCGCAACTCCAATGTGAACCATAATATAACAATTCACCCCGTGGTCCAAGTTGACTCTGCGGAGCAACGGCCGGCCTTAACCCTTCTTCACCTGAAAGTTTTTACTAACTTTCTAGATATGTTATTGGTGCGTTTGGCGTTCTTAGAATTCAATACATCACCTTTTAACAACTCTCCCACATGACAATGTGTCACCAATTGATTTGCAGCTCACAGACGAGAGATTATGGTTGATGCTCTGCAAAACCAGCATGAGTTCCACGAGACGGGTTGTTACACATAAGAACATAGTTTTCATATTACAAGCAGTTGTGTCACTATAGATTGTTTCTTTATATATGAGATTGAATCAAAAGGTGAATTGTTGCAGCAAATTTCAGAAGTTTTAGATGTTAGTGAAGGAGAAGCTATTCTATTACAGATATCTCAGAAACTCCATATGCTTAGCTAGTAGTTTCATTTAAATGCCATCAGAACCATGAATGTGAATACTTATTCTATCATGCATACATCAGAAGAAATCGAAAGAACATCCTTGTAGCTAATCTGTATGTAACACATACTGGTATTTTTATAACAGAACAAGCAGAGTTTTTTCCTGCATTGTGTCTTAGGTCAAATTCAATCCTGATTTTTTTTGTTTGAGAAGTTGGTTGAATCTTTATTTACTGAATCCTTAAAACGTAAAGACTAGTAATTGTTTCTTCCTAATTTTTTTAAATATATATCAAAACGTCGCTTTAACAAACCCATATAGACTTGTCTAGGCCAAAAAAATATCATACATAAACTATATAAATGCTTACCAACTGATTTATTAATGAAAAAATTCTTGAATTTTCAACCACTCATTTTCAAATGAATACTAAATTTATAGCTTCCTAAAGACAGAGCTTAAGTCCTGAAATCATTGTGTATTACTATGATTAAGCCATGAATATTTACTGATTAACAGAAGTCAAAGACAATTTAGCCATTAAATTTGAAATATTCTGCTGCTTTCTTGTCTTTTAGATTGCTTCTTACCAAATGAATGGAAAATAAACTTTAGAAAACATTAGAAACAGAGTAAAATATTTAAACAAACTGAAAAAGAGAACAAGTCAAAATAGTTTTTTTTTTTAATTCCAAAGACACACACCACTATATATATAATACAAAACAGAGGATGCTCTGTTTCATCATCCTCATACACACCATGGCTGCTCTGCCCATCTCCTTCCTCCTAAGTCCTAACTCTCGGCATTTTCGTAATCCTATCTCTCTCATCAGACTCTGACCCTTTACAATACCTCTGCGTTGGCGACCTTACAGCTTCTCCTTCCATCAATGGCTTCCCTTGCAAGTCATCAGTCTCATCTTCTGACTTCTTCTTCTCCGGCTTAGCTGTTCCTCTAAACCGTTACGGCGTAGCCATGTCCCCCGCCAACGTCCTAACCTTTCCAGGGCTGAACACATTAGGACTCTCTATGAACAACGTCGAGTTCGCACCAGGCGGTGTGAACCCACCACACTCGCACCCTCGGGCAACAGAAGCAGGGGTTGTGATAGAAGGCTCTGTAAGCTCAAGAAATTGGAGCTTGATGAGTTTCTGCATTGTTCGTGTTCTGGTGTTACACAAGGAAGATGAGGTGTGACGCACACTTCCGAAAATAAGAAAAGGAAAGATAGAATATATGGAAGATATCTCTATTGGTGGAGTCTCCTTAGTTTTAGGAAATAAACCACGTGACAACCTAGGGCAACATGCTCTTGAAGTATAAAAAGGAAGAGGCGGTGACATGAAGGGGCACGCGTCTAGGGTTTATTGAAGATATGCACATGGATGTGTGTGACGTCGTCCCACCGGACAGTTGAGAGATCTACTGGTGGTTTTTATTCTTATCATTGTAATTCTAGATTAGAGTGGTAGGCACGGGTGTGTGCTGGATACCATATAGCAACGGTTTGTTGCAGCCTTTTCTAGTGGATGAGTTCTGGACGTGGTCCCGGGGATGTAGGAAACGAACCCCGTTAACAAATTCTCTGTGTTCTTTTCTTTATACTCATATTTGCTTGCACATGAACATGAACACATAAACTAGCCTTGAATCTGATCTTACAATTGGTATCAGAGCCGGACACCTACACGAAGGAGAGTTCTTCGAACCAAGGTGAGATCCTGAAAAAGAGATCATGGATTTTTGGCTTGGAGAAAATCAGATTCATCGAGGTTATCACCATAAAAAAGTTTTGGATTTCCAGTCAAATAGTGGTTCTGCTTGATCTCGGCTGAGCAAGCTTGTGAGTATGCGCAATAGTTCTTCATGGAGTTGTGGAATCTGAAAAAGACATCATTAAAGGGGAATCTCGTGCGTGTGTGTCACACATCAATTCAGAGGTGTCACACCGTGATTCAGTGAGTATTAGGTTGAGTTGCAGAGTTCTGAAATTATGGAAGAAGAAGCTAGAGTTCAGAAAGACGAAGATAGTCTAGAGGCACAAACAGATTTCAAGTCAAGTCGTCTAGGCATTGGTGTTTTTATATGAGTGTGCACTCAAGCAGGGGGAGAATGCGATGCAATGATGCCGGGGGAGCTGTGAATAAGCATGAGTTGACACACTCAGATAAAAAGGGGGAGAATGTAAGCTCAAGAAATTGGAGCTTGATGAGTTTCTGCATTGTTCGTGTTCTGGTGTTACACAAGGAAGATGAGGTGTGACGCACACTTCCGAAAATAAGAAAAGGAAAGATAGAATATATGGAAGATATCTCTATTGGTGGAGTCTCCTTAGTTTTAGGAAATAAACCACGTGACAACCTAGGGCAACATGCTCTTGAAGTATAAAAAGGAAGAGGCGGTGACATGAAGGGGCACGCGTCTAGGGTTTATTGAAGATATGCACATGGATGTGTGTGACGTCGTCCCACCGGACAGTTGAGAGATCTACTGGTGGTTTTTATTCTTATCATTGTAATTCTAGATTAGAGTGGTAGGCACGGGTGTGTGCTGGATACCATATAGCAACGGTTTGTTGCAGCCTTTTCTAGTGGATGAGTTCTGGACGTGGTCCCGGGGATGTAGGAAACGAACCCCGTTAACAAATTCTCTGTGTTCTTTTCTTTATACTCATATTTGCTTGCACATGAACATGAACACATAAACTAGCCTTGAATCTGATCTTACAGGCTCGGTCTTTGTCGGGTTCTTGACAACGAACAACACTTTGTTCTCGAAGGTTTTACATGCCGGAGAGATGTTTGTTGTCCCTAGAGGTTTGGTTCATTTTCAATGGAACGTTGGTAAAGGGAAAGCACGTTTGATAACTTCTTTCAACAGTCAGCTTCCAGAATCAGCTGTTCTGCCTAGTACTCTGTTTGGCTCTATGTCTGAGATTCCAATCGCGGTTTTGAGAAAAACGTTTAGGACTGATGATGCAACTGTGAACAATCTCGAGTACAAGTTTGCTGTTTGGATCTTTTTATTTTTGTTTTTCTCTGAAATGATATATATCAATTCTTTTTTATTGCAATAATTAGATTCTCATTCATCCTTTTTAAACTACCGGTATATTTTTGTATATAAAATTATATTTAATCTTAAAAGTCTTTTGTGGGTTTGACAGTTCAGGTACATCTACGTCCGATAATTCAGGTACATATGTTTAGTGATTCTTTTTAAAAGCATAACTGCCATTATATTTAAAGATTCTTAGAGCATGATTAACGTATGAAACTTAGGGAAATTTAAAAAACTGTTTCTTAATTTTCTTAAGAAAAGTTAAGAAACAGTTTTTTATTTCATAGTTTTAACAAACAGTTTCTTAACTTTTCTTAAAAAAGTTGAAAAACAGTTTTTTAATTTTTCTTAAGAAACTCAATTTTAAAAACCTGCAATGATCATAGTCATGGTCATGTCTTGATAATTGAGGAAATAAAGTAGTGTGTATTATTAAAAATAAGTTGGACTAAATATTTATCAATATGTCATATTCCTAATTTAATAAAATAGATCGTATTCACTTGTATGTTAACATGATAACAAATACGAAACTAAACATTAACAAGAATATATAAGATTTATTGACCAAAAAATAAACAAAACATTAATGCGATTATATTTCTTTTTTTTCTTTTTTATAATTTTTTTGTAAATGTTTTCATTTTGGACATGACTGGTTTTTACATTAACATCCCCAAATGCAACTTTTGCGGTTGGTAACGGTTGTTCGCATTTGCAATAATCACTAGAAAACACTATAAATTGCTTCAAATCGCTTTAAACCTCTAAAATCTAAAAGTTAGTTCCAACAATCGTTTGTAATTGTGAATGGTTATGAATGGGTAAAATAAATTATGTTTGCAAAAAGTTATATATATATAGAAACAAAATATTCAATTAAAATTCACAATTAAAATAATAGAAATACCAAAAAAATATATCATATTTTAATTTATATTATAAAACTTCAAAACAAAAATATTTTCTATAGTTTTTTTTTTAAATCTAGTACTATAATTTTATCAATATATTTTTATATTTATTATAATAGTATGAGTTTTTAATATTTTTTTATAATTATATAAAATGTAAATATTACTAATTTATTTTTTAACCAATGTTTCATTTGGTAGTTAAATAGTCGTAAGTATCCCGCAAACGCAACAATTTTTAATCGATGTACCAATCATCCAAATCTCTTACTAACACTTAAAACCGCAACCATCTGCATCCGCAACCGTTGCCGTTACACTAGGCCTTAGTTGTGATCTGAGCAGCTAACAAAACTCATTCTCTATCAAGTTGTCTAGTTCTTGATTAAATTATTACCGAAAAGCCTCTCTTAACAATCATAGCGATATCGACAACATATGGTATTTAACTACTTTCATAAACCAACTATACAATTAATCATTCTTAACAACTAACTAATTCAATTATCAAACTTATTACGTTGTTCAACGTATGGTATTCAATAATACATTTAAATTTTCAGGTATTGGTTTGTGTCAAGTTGCAACTCCAACGTGAACCATAAGAACAGAGGTTTCATATTAGAAGCAATTGTTTCACTTTAAAGATTGTTTCTTTATATAGTAGTTTGAGAAGAAGAAAGATATACTAATAATGGAGAGGCTGCTCCAAATAGCTGGGAAATCCAAAAAAACAACTCATTTTCTTTAAGCTATAATGGATTCCATGGGTAACTTCACGGGCTTAAAGCTCACAAATGATACATAGGAAAACGCAAAAAGAGATTCACATCTTTAAAGGATCACTCCATTCAGCAGAGTCTCAAGGCTGCGTCGTTTCACCAAAATTAAGAGACCATTTTAACGTGATTATATGGTTAATACAAAAGTTAATTGTACACTAATAACAACTCCATTACCAACAGCTCTTAGGAATCCCTGATTCACCCTCTCTTCATTGTGTCCTTTTCAGGGTAAGAAAAAAAATGACTAAACTAATCTACACATACTCTTCTTCTTAGGCCTCTTCAACATTCTCCACTTCACTTATCAGCCGAGTTTGCCTGAATAACTTAAAACAACATGGCCAGATATAGTTGAATGCAGATTACCGTTCAACTTCTCTGGAAGGGGTTTCAAAAGGAGCTTTACGAAGGCAATGAGAGGTCTCTATGTCTTTGCTTATAAATTGTCTGCCTTATCATCATCCTTCAAAGCTGTACTTGGACCATCATCAAAACCGGATACAGGAGCAAGCTCGTTTAAATCGAGGTAATGCCTTTTGCCTACTACACCCTCAACTTCTTCTTGGTCTGTTCCGTTTGACTTGTTCAGTTGATTATTATCCTCTGTACCATTTGTTTTCTCTGCATTGTCATTGACCTCTCTGGGCTCTTCTTCTACTTCTTCAGCAGATTCTGTTTCAGGCTCATTTGCATTTTCTTCCGAGTCCTCACTTCCCATTGTGAAATCCCCATTCCCTGATTCATCAGAACGTTCATCTGGCTCAACCAATCGTTTACGTTTAGCCGCTCCTGTTGCTTCTTTGTCTGATTCTGAGAGCTCATATTGTTGGTAATCGATTCTTGTGGCTCTTTTACTACGTCTCAGCCCTGGTTGGAAATTATTTGACCTTGATCTTGATCTTGACTTAGCTTCTCTCCGTGGCATTTTCTTACCTCTCTGAGGTTCATCACTATCTTCTTCGCTACCACTTAGTGATTCTTCATCTTCTTCTTCTTCTTCCTCTTCCTCGTACTCAGCATTGTCTTCATCCCATTTGTACTCTTCATCTCCGTTCTCTTCCTCTCCCTCAGAACCGCTAGATAGCTTCTTCTGTTTCCGCTTCTTCAGATATTCTTCATCATAAACTGCTTCCCCAACAATGTCATCATCGCTTTCAAATTCTGCATCATTGTCTGAAACAGTTTCAACAAAGTCCGTAGCTGAATATCGCTGGGGCCGTTGTCTGCGCCTGTTACTGTTAAGACATTATCCTCAGTTAGTACGAGTTCAACTTCGCAAATATCAGAAGTGAAAATTAAAGGGGAAAAGAAAAATACACTGTCTCTTGCCTTCTGTCCATGGATTCATCTCTCTGCTCATCGAACTCATCAGAATCAGCAAACTCAGAAGATCCCGCAGATGCTGTATCGTTCACAGGCTCAGTTGGGTTGGTTGAACTTGTCGAACAGCCATTCGCAAGAGCGTCCAATCTGGCTGATTCTCTTCTGTGGAGGAAAGGTTCTGGTGATGGATGTTTCTTCCTGAGATAGTGTTATCAAATCAAGTGGGATGTAAGGGGCAATAGGTAATAGTCACCAAATAACATGTTGAAGAAAAACAACAGCAGAGATGCTTCAATGCAAGCAATAGGTAAAAGTCAGCAGGCGTACTTTGTTGTCTTGATAGCTTCATTTATCGACCTATCATAATCATCTGCAATAATATTAAACTATTAGTAAAGCTCTTTAGTCCAGTACATAATCGGGCAAAAATGACAAAAAAATTCCCAACAAGGTCATAACCTTACCAAAAGTGTATCTAACTGGCTTCCTGTCACGGAGAGAACGGCCTGCGCCAAGACCGTCAACAACCAAATAGTTATCCAGGAGAAGAGCCTGTCTATGTTGCTTTTTCAACAATTTTTCTTTCCTCTGACAGAGAAAAAAGATATCAATTATAAAAAGATGCAGTTGATAACAATTATTCCGCCACACATCTGAGGTCAGTAGTAACGTTGTATTCTACTGCAACCAAGGTGTAAACAGGAAAAAAAAAGAAGGAAAAGTAGAGAGCAAATTGGAACCTTGTGTTCTTTTTCTATCTCAGGAAGCATATCTCTCGTTAACTTCTTCCCTAGAGAAACCTCAATTCTACTACTACTCGAATTAAGTTTCTCCTGCAAAACAAAGATAGGGCATTTCAATCAGCAACATAAAAAGTTATACCTATTGTCTATCGTAATAGCTTCATCCTTAAGAGAAGCAAGCATCAATTGACAAAACACTAAAAAAAATAAAAGGGATCCATAATGTTAAGTTGTTTATGTTCTCCTTGTTAAACACTATAAGCAACTGCAATTATGTTGCCTAGATCCCTCGAGAAGAAATGTACCGGACTCACTAAAACACACAAACCATAATAGTAATACTAAGTCACTGAATATCCACCTATGTATCTACATTAAAATACACTAAACTTGCACATGGGCCCTTTAGGCCAGTTCTTAGCAACTCTAACATCCTTAACTTGATTCGCTTACATTCACCAAAGAGATCAACATATTACATAGTATATTCGCTGTCTAACCATCACAATCACATCAGAACCCAGCAACCATATTTCATTGCCAGAATTAATTACAGACAGTCATATGGAAGAATTCTAAGTAATTTATCCGACAAATCAGGATAACTGATTGTAGTATAGAGACGAGACTTACAGAAACATCTTGGAATTCATCAAAATTAGTGGCAACAGTTTCCCATTGGTATGTCACGTTAGGAAGAATCTTGGAACCCTTCGTTTTGACCTTGACAACCTCTGCCTTCCTTATTTCCCGATATAAACGGTGACCAACTAAGGGATCATCCTCATACCTTAAAAAAAAAAAACAAACAGATGCTTCAGAAATATGCAAACAAGGGAGTCCTATTCTTGTCTTTTTGCCACACACCAAAAATTAACTCCATGTGAATCACCCCCAACGCGATCTTTGCGGAAAGCTGACAGATGAACACCAGTTTTAAGGGAGTTGTCAATATAGCTCCTGATATCCTCTTGCTGTGGAAATTCACGAAACCCATCGAATATGTAAGTTATTATTTTTAAGTCATTATTAGCATCGCATCAGCACATCATAAAGTGAACATTTATAAAATAACGAAAGTTCATTTTTAACTGCAAACAGATTGGCATACAGCAGCAACAATACCTCAACACGAATATCACATAAAGCTTTCAAAATCACCACACGAATGGCTGGATCAAGAGATTTGTATACTTCAATCTCCCGCCTACAGGATTAAGACGAGAAGCTATAAATGCTTCCGAATCAATTACCATGAGATTCGGAGAATGATAACAACTCACCCTTGCGAGGCAACAATAGGAAGGTCACCTTCTGCGACCTAAACAAGTAGGTGAAGGACATGTCAGAACATGATCAAATGCAAAAAGTGTACTTCTAATATCAGATCAAAGATGTTTAGCAAACATTACCCAATGCCAACAATCTCTTATTTTTCTGCACAAGACAGTGACCCATGTATCACGTGTGAGGGCCGTTCTAGTTACTGGAGGAATGGCCTGCAAATAAAGAAAATTGGTAAATTGCTAGAGCAATATGGACATTCTTAGTAGTAAAGACTATATCAGATTCCAAATCATCCACATAAACTATGCAAAACAAATATCATTCATGACAGTGATCAACTAATTCAATCAGGAAACTCTAAAACAACTCAAGAAAGCGTTTCAGAGAAAACAAGTGATCATATATGGGTAGCACAAGCCTATAAGGTGTCTACGAGGGAATCTACCCAAAACATTTAAAAACTAAGCCTTTTACCAGAATGTGGGTACCATTCTATACGCTAACAAACGGTTTGATCACTAGTTGCTAACAAACGGTTTGGTCACTAGTTCTTAAACTAATAAGAGCTAAGAGAGCACCCATAAGCACGGTGGTATGACAAGTAGTTCCATCCATGTCAATGATGAAAACTCTCGGAAGTACATTGAAGTTAACTGTAACGACCCGGTCCGTCAAGACCCTTGACTTTTCGGGAAACCCTCGGTATTTCTCTATAAATACCAGTCCACCTCAACCTCATTTCTTATTTCCAGAATTTTATTTTTCTTTTCTTAACTTCCAGAGAATTCCCAACGTCAAACCTCTGGAGAAACTGAGCCGTCCCGGGAAGTTAAAACCGTCCAACCACCGCCACCGTCGAGATCCACCCGTGAACCGCCGCCTGTCACCGAAGGTATGACCGGAAACCGCCTCGTTTTTAAGTTATATTCCGTTCGTTTAGAAAATCGTTCGTATCTCGCAAACCGTTGCGTTTCTCGAGGATCTGAGGCCACCATCGTGTTCGTGACGTCGAGACGAAGCCGGAGCTCGAAGATCGGCCGGAGACCACCGCGGACGCGCCCGCACGCGCCAACACGCGCCGTCGCTCCGCCGCGCGTGGATCACACGCGCCGGCGATGACGCGCGGCCGCGCGTGGGCCTCACGCGCCGGTGTCGGTGTCACGCGCCGACGCGCGTGGGCCCCATGCGCCGGCACCGGAACCGACGCGCCGGAGCGCGTGAAGGCCACGCGCCGGCGCCGGATCGACGCGCCGCCGCGCGTGTGGTGCACGCGCCGCCGTGGACCGCCGTTGACCGCCGCCGTTGACCGATGTTGACTTTTGCCCAGCAGTTGACCTTTCGCCCGTTTGTCCGTTTTGACCCGTTCGAAAGGCGTCTGACTCGATTTTTCGTTCTGGTTTCAGATTTGGAGTCTGTTTGAGCCCCAGGAGTCCACAAGTACCACTTTTCCATATTGCTAAGGTGAGGGTCTATTCCGTAAATCCCGAACCAGTATTAGAATTCGTTCTATTGTCGTTTAGTTTCGAAACATGTTCCGTCTGATTGAAATCGAGTCTTGCGTGGTAGTTAGTTCATTCATTGCGAATCAAAATTAGGGGTCTAGAGGATTCAACTATTGATATGATTGAGTGATGTTAAGCAATGATACATATATAGATGTATTTAGATATATATATTAGTAGGGACTATGTGATGAGGTCGTGTGCTCGACCCACCGACAACTCACATGTGGTAGAGACGGCCCTCCATGTGCGGGGGAGTAACCTTGCCACAGGGTTGAGTCAGGAGGTACAGAGACGTAATTCTGTACTGTACCACATGGTGGGCGAGGTTCGGAGACGTAATTCTGGGCTACCGACGCGTATTTGTTTGGAGCGCCATGCAGAGACGTTTGCATTCGACGCATTTGGTGTAAAGGTGATGGTACAGAGACGTAATTCTGTACTATCGTCGCATAGAGGTATTTGAGATATATCCGTAGAGGAGAATGCAGGGCGTATGGCTTATCTATGTGCTATCATAGCATTGGTTGTTTCGTGTGATGTCCTAGACATCGTGTTTGTTCATGTTAGTGCTAAACTTCCATAGTGAGAGTTCTTTTACCCAAGTCAGTGGTTTGCGTGTCTAGCATCCCATACCTCACTGAGTGACTCCCCTGTTGCTCACCCCTCCTTTCTTTCCCCCTTTCAGGTGATACTGACGATCAGGGATGATCATATCGGCGGGTGCTTTTGGGATTGTTTTCTCCGTTGTATTTCAGACGTATTTTATAATATTATCGACATTTATTCGAGTTTGTGTATTATTTGGATTTATGAGATTTGGATTTTTATGTATAATTATTATGATGGGATTTTAGATAATTAATATTATTATTATATTATTACGTGAGATGCGGGTCTCACATTAACACTGACAAAAACAAGACTTAAGAGTAGCTTAAAGAAGACAAGAAGAGATAGCCGAAAGCAAGAACCTTTAGGAGAGGAATATGAATGTCACTCAAAGTATCGTTAGGATTGAGCAAAGCCGTTTCAAACTCCTCAGCTGAAAACTCCGCATTGATCTTCAAAAGCGGTCTAAAAACCTTCACCATCCAAAACAAAAGAAGACAAACTTTGAGAGTGAGCGAGTTACTCACTGGCAGCTAAGAACCAAGAGAAGAGAGGAAGCTCACATGCAAGAAATTGAGTACGGAAGCAAGTTCCCACATGGACCTAAGATTCCACCGCGGCATCTGCGAAGGCTCCGGTGGCTGGACAAGAGAAGTAACAATCTTTCCGGAGCTTCTTCCTCCTCCAACGCATTGCCGCGGATTCTCATCTTCCTCTTCCTCTTCCTCATCATCATCATCTTCCTCCTCCACCTCTTCTTCTTCTTCTTCCTTCTGTCGATGCTCACGTTTACACTCCTTCTTCAAAGGCCTAACCTTTCTCTCCGCAGCTTGCTGCTCTTGAAGACGCTGCTGCGCCCTAACAGTGCAAGCGCGTGAAGGCCTCGTTCTCCTAAGCGAAGTGGGATCCTCCGACGGAATTTTGGTTTCCGTAGCCGGAGAAGCGTCGTCGGCGGGAGAGTGGTTGTTTCCGAGGGAAGATCGGTCAGGGACGGAGGAGGAAGACGCCATCAAAGAGGATTGAGAGATTGAAATTAGGGTTTTTTTTATTTTTGAAAAGTGGTGTTTGATTTGAGATTCTTTTTAGGGCATTGTGTGGGAAAAAAAATCTAAATCTGTTAAAACAAAGAGGAAGACGAAGAGACGGAAGAGGAAGGTCGTTAAACGTTGTCGTTTTGGGGCGCTCTGTCTGGAGGGAAGAAGGAGGAGGAAAATGAAAAAGATGGTAAAATAAAAAAAGAGATATTTGTCAAATAAGGTCTCTCTCTCTCTCTCTCTCAAAGTCTCAATGATCAGAGAAAACGACTCAGCTGAGTGAAACACAGGAGAAGCGGAGAGGAGAAATAGGGGGTTAACAGATCTAGGGCTCTCTCTCTTACGATATATCTCGTTGTTATATTAAACCAAACAAAAAAAATGTATATCGTTTTTATATTAAACCAAACAAAAAAATGTTTTTAAGTTATGCATCTGAGTACATAATTAATGCAAGTTTGTTGGGTTGAATTTCTTAGGAAAAAATTAAGAAACTGTTTTTTTAATTTTTTTAATAAAAGTTAAAAAAAAATTTTTATTTAAAAGTTTTAAGAGTCAGTTTTTAATTTTTTCAGTTTAAAAATACTCAAACTAAAAAATCTTCATTAATCATGACCATATAATGTGGCTTCTATTATATAAAATTTCCGTAAATATTTGATATAGTTTTTAATAATATTACAGGAATTTGTGAACGTTTGATTAAACAAAAAACAGATGCTAACATAAAAAGATAATAATTATGAATTACATAGTTTGAAATTTTTGTAAGTGTGTAAAAGTGACTAGTATAGTAATTTAGTCAAAGTAAACTTTTTTCCTTAATTTTGTGAGCTCAGGTTTAAAAGTAACTCTTACTTTAACTAATTTACGTAAATAACTACAAAATGAAAACCAAGTGAAGTTGGTATAAAGGTTTCTTGAGATAGAAAAGCTCAATACGATGTCTGCAGTTTGTTTTTCTTGGTTACCAAAAATTTAACATATTTTCTTGAACTCTGAAAATTAGGCCTGGGCATCCGGGTCCTCGGGTCGGGTTCGGGTCGGGTCCTGATCGGGTCCGGGTCTTTCGGGTCCTGAAAATTTAGACCCATATAGGTACCTGTAATTTTTCGGGTCGGTTCCGGGTCGGGTCTTATCGGGTCCGGGTCGGTTCGGGTCTATAATTTCAATACCTGTAAAATACCCGTAATTTTTCGGGTCCATATCGGGTCCGGATCGGGTTTGGGTATTTAGAATCTGAAAAATACATGGCATACCAAGACTCACTCAAATTTAATTAATATTTGTCATATATATCTAAATATTTATAAAATAGCTTAAATTAAACTATTAATAATCAACATAAATCATTTTAAACTCTAAATTTTATAGTTTAAAGCTTCATATTACTTAAAAATGTTACAAAATAATAATAAATATTGTTAACAAAAAAAATTTCAACTAAATAAAATATAATATATATATATATATATAAAACATAACACAAAAAATCATAGTTTTAATATACATGTTTTTAAGTCGGGTACAAATCGGTTCTTGCGGGTCGGGTCTATTTGGATCGGTTCTTTTCGGGTCCGGGTCTATTCGGGTCGGTTCTCTTCGGGTCCGGGTCTGTTCGGGTAAAAGAAATTTAGACCCAAAAGGTACTTGTAAACTTTCGGTTCGGGTTCGGGTCGGGTATTTTCGGACCGGGTCCGGGTCGGGTCTTCGGGTCCAGGTTAAAATGCCCAGGCCTACTGAAAATAATCGGTGCCAATCGCCGGACACTATGGATAATAAAAAAAAATTACAAATAGAAAATACAACTACGCGCCCTTTCCAAAAAAAAAACTAGATGCAGTATATGATTAGCGTGCCAACTGAAGTAACCCATTAAAAAGCCTACATGATTAAACATGTGAAGCAAAAGATATCTAAATGGCAAGGATGGTTTTGAACAAAAAAAAAATGGCAAGGATGGTTTTGAACAAAAAAAAAAATGGCAACGATGGTTAAGCATATTAACTTAAGATCCTGAGTCCCTGACACTGGTCCTTACCATTGATACTTCATTTATGTCACGCAACTAAAGTCCATATCCTATTAGTTCATACACCATATTACACTAAACTAACTTACAAAGAAAAAACAAAGAACCATGTGATCGCCGTCATAGCAATCTATTTGGTTAAGATGAAAAACGGTTACCTCTTGGTGCAATTCGCAAACCGGCATGTTCTTTTTATATCTAAATTTGAACAAATCTACTCTCTTTTGTTTTCATCCATTATTGGGCTTTGGAACATTTAAACTTAGGGTCGAATGTTTCAAACTTTTAGGCCCAATATTTTAAGGGGAGAGACAGTATAGCCACGTGGAGTTTCTAGGTTCGCAGTTCGCTGCCACAAGGTGGCACGTGCGGAGAGGGCATACGGAACAGGGAAGATAAGGACATATTTACTGCATAGTTTTTACCTTGGTTCTTAACTTTTGTTAAGAACCGATTTTTAGTTTTTAACTAAGAAAAACTAAGAACCCACTCTTAAATAAGAGTTTTAAGAGCCGGTTCTTAAGCGTAAAAAAAAATGAAAAAATGAAAAATCAAAAGCTAAGAATCCCAACTAAAAAATCCGCAAAAAACATGCTTAAGAACACTTCCATTGGAGGCTCTTAAGGGAGGTTCTTAAGAAAAAGTGGTGGTGGGTCCCACCACTTTTCTTAAGAACCGGTTCTAAAAATTCCATTTTAAGAACCGGTTTTTACACTGTTTTGTGGGCCTCATTAACACGTGACGGTCTACGATTGGTTGATTTTTAATTTTTTATTTTTTTTAAAAAGAAAAATCAAAAAGAAAAAGAGAAATAAGTTAAGAATCCTTTAAAAGTTCTTAACTGATGGAGATTCTCTTAGGCCTTAGGTAAATGCATGAGACCAGCCAATGGAGACGACACTCCGACTGTTAACGCCAGTTTTGTTTTTTTTTTCTTTTTTTTTTCTTGTCGGTATATAATAACTCAAATATGCATGTTTGTCTACTAAAATTATTTTATTTTTGTAAGTTTCTGTGGTTAATGGAATCTTTGATCGTTGATGAACAACATGATGTGATGTCTTTGTGGCGTCAAGCGACAAGGAAAACAATGTTTGCTGGAATGGCTAAAGGAATGGTACAATAGTCATGTTGCAGGAGAGGAAACAGTGGAAACAAAAAAAGTTCCATCTGAGGATTCAAATCCATTACTCTGTCTGGAACTATATCTCTTTGAAGAAGCTGCTGATGAGGAAAGAGGGAGCACTTGCAGCAAACCTATCGAAGTTTTGGAGACAAGTTTAAAGGATGGCATGAATAAGCCGCTTGGAAAGGCTGCTCCTGATAAAAAAGTAGAAGTTAGCAACAGATAGGAAATTCATAAAGAAATCTCAGAGAACAAGAAGGTATGTACAAGAGCTGATGAGAAAATGTATAAAGAAGAAACTGATCGTGATTGACAGTTAAGAGATGCTATAGTAGCTACTATACAAAGTCACTTTTAAGATAGTCTTTTTTTTGTTATTGAAAATATGAATATGTTGTTGTTCTTTGTTGTGACTTGCACTAGGTTGTATACTTTTTCAGCCGTTGGATTGCCACACAAAGGATACATAATCTTGAACCATCCACTCTCTCAAACAATAGAGAAGTAGTTCCTAGTCAACATCCATCTTATCGAGATCCTCATAAGGGGATCTTTGGTTGCAAAACACTACAAGAGGAGTTGCAAGCTTCTTGCTCCTTGCTTTTCACATGTATACGGTGCCACGATGAATAGGTTGATCACTCAATGGATAAGTAGCCGCATGTTTATTGCTTATATTTTAGTAATCTTGTTACATCTCATTGACTATTTCCATTGCATGAAATGCAATGCTTGTATGTCACAAACCAAAGTAGACCATATATGCAAAGAAAAGTGCTTAGAAGAGAATTGCCTGATTTGTCATGAGTACATTTTTACCTCTAAAGACTCTTCCATGTGGTCATGTGATGCACCCAGCATGCTTTCAGGTGCTTAAATTCTTATGTTCTATGACAATTTGTGAATTTTAAGAATATTTACTTGGGTGTGTTCTGTTTCTGGTTGTAGGAGTATACATGTTCACATTACACATGCCCTATTTGCAGCAAGTCACTAGGGGATATGCAGGTTAGTGACACCATATTGTTCTTTTTTAGCTTTATTGGGACAAATGCTCAAACACTGAGGTGATTGACTAATCAAAGAATTGTCTCACGCAGGTTTACTTTAGAATGTTAGATGCACTGCTGGCAGAACCAAAAATGCCAGATGAATATATAAACCCAATGTTCAACAAATCGCTAGGCGCTTTATAGAGGATTAACAACTAGGCGGATTATTCGGGACTTAGGCGAGGTCTAGGAGTTAACAAATTATTGATTTATTTTGTCTCTAAGTATAAACATAAGGATGGTTGGTTGGTTGCAGGTTAATACTATGTAATGACTGTGGGAGAAAGGGAAATGCTCCTTACCACACCAGACTTCTCTAACTCCTCCATTTTCCCTTCTTTTTGTAAATGAGCAAGTCTAAACATCTTTTCTTCTTTTTGAAAGCATTTGATTTTGCATGAAAAATATTATTCAACATAGAGTCAATAACTTTAGGGTTTGTTGAAATTTAGTCTCAGATGTAGTATTGCAAGACCGTTGTTCAAACCACAATCGTAAATATGACAACTTTACCATCTTTGTTGACAAATGTATACATTTTTTAATGTCTGATTAATTATGTTATTATTTCTTTTTTTTGAAACTTAATTAATTATGTTATTACCACAAGGAGAAATATTAATTTCAAGTTGAATATTTTTCTTGTAATTTTTTCATAATCTGCATAATTTGTATTTTCTAGAATTTAAACTTCAGACTTTCTGATATAAAAACATTAATGAACTTTTAGTCGAACCATTTGACTAAAAAGCTTGACATTATAAATTGTTCTTTCAAAGTAGGATGTAATTTAAAGAAGTTGAATATAATTGAATTATCCATGTACTTTTTCCATTTCAGATTCATAATTTTTCTTCTTAAAAATTGTTTTAAAAGAATACATTTTTATATTTTCTACGCATCTTTATTATGTAATAATGATAAATATTTTAAAAATAATTATGATTATTAAATTTTTATTAGTTTTAAATTGTAAAAAAATAGTTAATCATAAAAGTAGTATATCTTTTATATGTGTGGAAACAACATCAAATATACATTAAAAAATAAAGTAGTGTTGCAATACTTTCTCCGTTTCGAAAAGATCCATATTTTAAAAAAATGATTTCAAAAAGATACATATTTTTTACATTTTTATGCATTATTTAATGGTAAATTGTAAATTTCATTGTGTTTGTTAAAATCTTATTGGTTAAAAATTATGAGGACAGTTAACTAAGTAATGTATTAATAACTAAAATTTATATGTTTTCTTAATAAATGTGAAAATTTCAAAACATATATTTTATGGAGTATTAACTAAGTATTTCCTATTGAAACATACTTTTGGGCCTATTAATGTAGTTGCATGCAAAAACATGGGGCAACAACATGCAGCAAAACATTTGATCCACCGTGGGAGGAGTGTTTTACGCCAGAAATGGTATCAACAAAGGCTGGCTCCGGGCCTGGGGGATTATTTGGGCCTAAGGCCCAGACACCTCCCGGTTAAAAAAAAAAAAAAAACATTTGAGATGAAGTCATCATCCCAATTCCCAAACATAATCATTCTCTTCAACAAAGAAAAACTTTCTTTTTTTAATTCTCTTTTAAATCTAAGTCATCTTTAAAGTTGCCGATGATAAGCAAGTCATCATATTCCTTCAAATTTAATCCAAGGATAAAATAAATCAAGAGTTGAGGCTATATATATATTGGGTTTAGTTTGAAGTATATGCTGTACAAATACTAAATGAACACATTGTTAGAGTAGAACATTTTGAGAGAACTGAACGAACAATAGAATCAGTGTGAGTTTTTTCAGTAGGTTCATAGATGGGAGGGTAAAAGGTCTAGTTGTGCAATAAATTGAAACCACTTCTGGCTGACCTACCACGTATTAATATGTCCAAATCATTGACAAAAAAACATATAAAATCCTATCTATGAAACCATATAGCTTAATTTAAAACACTTCAACGTCAACATACTTAATCCACCCACATGTCCATTTAAACAAAAGCACTTAAACTATAGTTGACAAGAAATCAAAAATTTCATTTCTCTTTGTAAATTTATAATATTTAATCAAGTTATCAAAGAGCATCATCAAAAAGGTAAAAACAAATTCTTCAAATATAAATTCTGATTAGAAATGGTGCGGGGAGAAAAAAAATCTTGAGAGATCAGTTCTGACTAAAAATGGTATGGGAGGAGCAAAATAAATAAATGTCTTTTTGAATATTATTAATAAATAAATGTCTGTATACCCGTTTCTATTTTATAGAAAACACATGTATTTGGTGACAAAAAAAAGAAAAGAAAACACATGTATTATGTGTGTAATTTTCTATAAGAATACGCATATATGTTGATATATTTTTATGGCATCACAAGGTAGTTTAGATCACTTTTACGCCTTAATGTAAATCCAACAAAAAGAAAACGAGTATGAAATCGACAACTGAACTCGTAAAGAAGACTTGTGGTTTCTGAAGTCTGAACAATACAAAATATAGTTTTCATTGATTTTTGTTGTTATGTTGACTTCCAGTAAAGGAATCTTCGATCAACCTTTTTTGGTTAAAATATTTTGTTTTATTTTTAGACAACATAATAACTATTCCTCATAATTGACAAAGCATATTCACCTAATTTTTTCCTATCTCTTTTCTTGTCGGCAATTTCATCCTGTCTAGAATATAGGCTATAAAATACGAGGGGGTATATATACAAGTCTAGTTTCTGTATTGCCAAAAAAACAAACTAATGGAAATTAATTCACAAAGTATTTGGCTAGTTAACTGAAAATCTATCAAACATTTCTTATGTTTCAATTTTTTTGTATGTTATAAAAAAACAATTCGATTCAAAATAAATATTATTTTATAATTTTAATGTAAAATTTATTAATTTTATATATTATTTTATTTTTATTGGTTATATGATTATATGTATAGATAATTGTGTGTTTTATGTAGAAAATATATAAAATTAAATGTTTTTTTAATTTATGTGTATAAAATAAAAATAATAACTAAAATAAAATAGAAGGAATATAATGGTTTTGTCAAAAAAGAAAAGAAAAATAAAAGAATTTCTTAATTATATGAGCCACAAACTTGGACCAAAACCCCATCCAGAAGAAATATAATAAATTAATTAAAATAACTGTAACATTTATTCTTAATTTTACAAAAAGATGGCGCAATTGTTAGAAAAAAATATTTCAGGTTAACACGTCAAAATATTAAATGCATTCACCATAATTTATTATATATACAACGGCCAATCAAAGCTATCTCCTTTACATTCCCCAAACCGAAAATTTTGAAAGACTCGACTTTTCTTTACTTGAACCCCCGTTTTCTTCGCCGGTGAACACCGCCACCGCCATCTCCGGCGTCGACATAAACAAAGACATAACCTTTTTTTTGTGTCAATTAGCTTCTCCTGAGTTCTACTCGGCCATGGGTAACTGTAACGTCTGTGTGAGGCCTCCTTACTCCGAAAACTCCAAACCGAAGAAAACCAATCCAAACCGGAAACTAAACCCATTCACCTCCGATTTCATTCGATCCCCAGCTCGGACACGTGTCCTGAAAGACGTAGTGATCCCCACGAGCCACCAGACCAAGATCACCGACAAGTACATCCTAGGCCGAGAGCTAGGTCGCGGCGAGTTCGGGATCACTTACCTCTGCACAGACCGTGAAACCCACGAAGCCCTCGCCTGCAAATCCATCTCCAAGCGGAAGCTCCGAACCGCCGTGGACCTCGAGGACGTGCGTCGCGAGGTGGCGATCATGTCCACTTTGCCTGACCACCCTAACGTGGTCAAGCTCAAGGCGACTTATGAGGACAGTGAGAATGTTCATTTGGTGATGGAGCTTTGTGAAGGCGGTGAGCTTTTTGATAGGATTGTGGCGAGGGGGCATTATACGGAGCGTGCGGCGGCGGGTGTTGCGAGAACGATAGCTGAGGTGGTGATGATGTGTCATGTGAATGGTGTTGTGCATAGAGATTTGAAGCCTGAGAACTTCTTGTTTGCTAATAAGAAGGAGAACTCTGCTTTGAAGGCTATTGATTTTGGGTTGTCTGTGTTCTTTAAACCTGGTAAAGTTTTGATCTTTGTGTCTCTTGAGGATGATTAGTGTTTTGGGTATGTGAAGTTGGGGTAAAGTTTTGATCTTTGTAACTCTTGAGGATGATTAGTGTTTTGGGTATGTGAAGTTGGAGTAAAGTTTGGATCTTTGTAACTCTTGAGGATGATTAGTGTTTTGGGTATCTGAAGTTGGAGTAAAGTTTGGAACTTTGTAACTCTTGAGGATGATTTGTGTTTTGGGGTGTGTGAAGTTGTTGTAAAGTTTGGATATTTGCAACTCTTGAGGATGATTAGTGTTTTGGGGTATCTGAAGTTGGGTGAAGTTTTGTTCTTTGTAACTCTTGAGGATGATTAGTGTTTTGGGGTATCTGAAGTTGATGTGAAGTTTGGATCTTTGTAACTCTTGAGGATGATTAGTGTGTAAAGTTTATTCCTTTAATGCAGGAGATAAGTTTACGGAGATTGTAGGAAGTCCATATTACATGGCTCCTGAAGTGTTGAAGAGAGATTATGGACCAGAGGTTGATGTTTGGAGTGCTGGAGTTATCATCTACATCTTGCTCTGTGGTGTTCCTCCGTTTTATGCTGGTTAGCTTTCTGGTTTACTCTTCTTGATAATATACAAAGCTGTGTGATTTGTGAGGCTAAGTTTGTGGTTTCTGTTGACAGAGACGGAACAAGGGGTTGCTCTTGCTATCTTGCGGGGAGTTATTGATTTTAAGAGAGATCCTTGGCCTCAGATATCAGAGAGCGCCAAGAGCCTTGTGAGGCAGATGTTGGATCCTGATCCGTCTAAGCGTTTAACTGCTCAGCAAGTGTTAGGTGAAATGGTCTTGTAAATCTTTTATGTTCTTTGTTACCTTGATTTAGTCGAAGTGATTCTGATACATTTTTTGGTTTCACCTCTCAGCTCACCCTTGGATACAGAATGCAAAGAAAGCACCCAATGTTCCTTTAGGGGATATAGTCAGATCAAGATTAAAGCAGTTCTCTATGATGAATAGATTCAAAAAGAAAGTTCTTCGTGTATGTGTTTTGTCTTTTACTTAAATTCTTTTTAGACTACCAGTTGTCTGGTCTCTTATCATCTCCCTTTGGTTCCTCCAGGTAATAGCTGAGAACTTGTCTGTTCAAGAGGTTGAAGTGATCAAGGAGATGTTCTCACTGATGGATGAAGACAACGATGGTAGAATAACTTACCCTGAACTCAAAGCGGGACTACAGAAGGTTGGCTCACAACTTGGTGAACCAGAGATCAAAATGTTGATGGAAGTGGTAATTTTCCGCATTACCCCTTCTCTTATAAAAGACCAAAACAGCATTCTTCTCTAAAAAAACATGGCTGAATCTGTATTGCTATGACACAGGCTGATGTTGATGGGAATGGGTTTTTGGATTACGGAGAGTTTGTAGCTGTGATCATTCACTTGCAGAAGATAGAGAACGACGAGCTTTTCAAACTAGCTTTTATGTTCTTTGACAAAGATGGAAGTACATACATCGAACTTGATGAGCTACGGGAAGCTTTAACTGATGAGTTAGGGGAACCTGATGTCAGTGTTCTAAACGACATCATGCGTGAAGTTGATTCTGACAAGGTTCTGTCAAATCTCTAAAACATTCTTTCTTATGACTTTACAGTTAAAGCTTGTGAAGAGTAAAATATATCTCTCTGTTTCTGAGTGGGAATGCTTGTTTTTTGGCAGGATGGGCGTATAAACTATGATGAGTTTGTGACTATGATGAAAGCAGGAACTGATTGGAGAAAGGCGTCGAGACAATACTCAAGAGAGAGATTCAAAAGCTTAAGCATTAACTTGATGAAAGATGGGTCATTACATCTTCATGATGCTCTCACTGGACAATCTGTTCCTGTCTGATTTGATTCGTTTTTCCCTGCTTGTTCTCTGAGAGATGGGGACTTTACAGAAGCTATGGTCCATCAAAATATAAACATTTTGGGTTGTTTTTGTATGTAATGTTTTGTTCAAAGGTTGTTGTATCTTTATTATCACAAACCCAACTTAAAATCCTAAACCCAAGAGGCATAAGTACAGATCTTTACTACACTGAGACCTTATCAACCTCCTCAGAAGATTTGTCCATGTCATTGTCCTTTGCCACAACATCTTTGTAACGGTACCAATGTGAGACTAACAAGAAATAGGCAAAGTTTAGAGTCATCATAGCAGCAACAAAGTAGTAGAAATACTCCAGTCTCCCCTTGTTTAGATCTTCCGGCAGCCAGTTCCTGGCCGAATATCCCTCAGTGATACCGTGCACCGCGGATAACAAAAAGCTGCTGAGGTAACTCGCCACTCCAATTCCGCAGTAATACAAAGAACCAGCAAAACTTCTCATGTTCTTTGGAAACTGTTTGTAGTAAAACTCCATTTGACCAACTCCAGCTAGGGCGTCTCCTATACCCATTAGCACTAGCTGAGGAATCAGCCACATACCAGACATTGAAGAGATTGCGCCTTTTCTCGGCGCAACCCCGAGGGTCGGCCTTGTGAGAGCTACCGTTCTTCTGTGTTTCTCTACAGCTGCAGACACCAACATACTTGTGATGCTTAGAAACAATCCTGCTCCAACTCTCTGCAGTTGTGTGATACCGCCGTCTCTACCTGTATACTTTCTAAGGAAAGGCACAAGGACGCGGTCATAGATAGGTATGAAGATTGTCATTCCAAGCATCAAGAAGACCATATAAGACCCAGCTGGGATCTGAAAACTTCCTGAACCGAGGCGTCTATCGGATTGAAGAGACTGAAAGATTGTTTAGGTTGTTTGCTGAATGTAAGCTAGGTAGAACAAGGCGGCAGAGAGCCAAACTGGTAGCACCCGGATCACGCATTTCACTTCCTCCACTTGCTGGACACTACAGAGCTTCCATACATCTGCAGGAGACCCATCTATATTCAGTTTATCGTCTGGTGTTTGGATTGCCGTTTTGTCAAGAAACCTGCAAATTAAGCAAACCCTAAAACGTGTTCCACAAGAAAACTCAAAAGAAAGGTTACGTTTTCAATACCTAAACTGATTTGTATGGCTCAGTTTTGAGTTCTTGAAGTCCTTAGCTATGTAGTTGTAAAGCCCCTCAGAAGAAGAACCAATGATCTTTAATCTCCTTTTCTTGACCGCGACGACAATTACACGTGTGATGCTATGAATGGGACTACCACTAGCTTTAACCTTGACATAAAGCTTAGAACCAGCAAAGAAGATGACACAACCAAGTAACATAAAAACAGCTGGGATGGCTAAACCTATACTCCAACTCACGTTTGACTGAACATAGACAATGAGCGTTAACGACACCATTTGAGCAAACGTGAAGGTGAAGAAATACCAATTAAAGAAACTATCAACCCCACGTTTCCCTTCTTTGGTCTTAGGGTTAAACTGATCAGCACCAAAGGGAAGATTACAAGGCCTGATCCCACCGGCTCCGATCACCAGCAAACCCATTGCTCCGGCGAGAAACATAATCTGTCCAATAGATGGCCCCTTGCACACGCTTCCTATCTCCTTACCGCATTTAGCTGGATGCAGCTGGTTAATCACAGCCGTTAGATCCATCGCCACCGAACCCTAAACAAAAGATTAATACGTTCAGACATGAACAGAAAGATCAGTGAGTTTCTTTAAAGACTTGTGTGATGAAGTGGTTGTGACCATACGAGGAAGCAAGCGATCATGGCGAAAGATAGGGTTTTGTAGCGGCCGAAGTAAGAGTCACAGAGGAAGCGGCGACGATGGTGCCAAAGTTGCTTGTACCACCGTAGATGTTGACGACGGTCGCCGCCGTGATGCTCTTCATGTTAAAAACTGTTGTTAAGTATATTACAAGATTTGATGAACTCCCAACTATTCCAAGCTTCTCAAATGTCTCATTTCCTAAAAAAATTAAGAAACAGAACATTATGTAAGCTATATAGGAAAGTCAATATTAGAAGAACAATTCTTTCGAATAACCATTTAAGTTTTTTGTCACCAAAGAATTTTCAAAAAGAAAAAATGATTAAAATAATTTTTCATATTTTAAAACTTTTAATATATTTTTTAAAAATTAAACGTAGTTTTAAACCCCCACCCTATAACTCTATATATTAGTTTACACTAAATGTATAAATATATATTTAGACCATTTAATAAAATATTTTTAATTATTTTTTTTCCTTAAAAGTTATTTTTTTGATAATTTTTTATAGCTATTCTAGAATATTTCTCTGTATTAGAATATTAGAATGCATATAATTAAGAAATATTGACTTTTCTATATCGCTTACACATTAAGCTACTCTGTTTAAGAGTGTAAGAAATATAGTTTTCTAATAATTTATTTCATTTTACCTAACAAAATAACATTTTTTAAAAAAAGAGGGGGTACATATGTAACCAGTTGTTTACACTGGCTTCCTCACTGGTTCTTGTTCATTTCAATATCAAAATGTTACAGTTAAGAAATAGATTCATTAGAGCTAAACTCCTTTTAATAAGATAAAAACCAACTCATAAACTTATTGATTCGTTTTAAGTAAAAGTTCGTAGAGGTTACAGTGGACTTTGTTATGTGTCTAATGTCTTGTTTTTTTTTGAAACTTATGTCTAATGTCTTGTTCCTTTCAAGATTAGAGGTTTTTCTTTTGTTCAACGACAAAGATTAGAGTTTGAATGTAAAAGGAAAACAGTTTAAGAGATGATATGGATCAGTTCATACCAATGATGAAGGGCATGACTTTCCATCCTCTGTAGATGATCTTAGACTCATCATCATCTTCCATTGTAATGTTCTTCTCTGCCTTCTCAACCTCCATGGCTCTCTGTATTTCTCTCTGTCTCTCTTTCTGCTCTTACTCTCAGAAAATACGTGTAATGTGTTTGTTGTGTGCGCGTATGTATATTAGTGGGAAGTGTGAAGGACGTCACTATTAAGAACCAAACCGTTTATTGGACACCAAAAGCAATTCCATAGTATCTAAATAATAAAAGAGAAAAATAAGAGAGTTATTAAGAAAATATCTCATTTAAAATATTATGAGTGGTAATCTTTAAAACCTATACCGACACTTGCCAATTTTTATAAATAGCTTAAATAAATTTTAATTAACTAATTAAATTTCTTAAATTAATAGTTTTATTTAATTTATAAACAATTTACCCTTGTATTAAATCAAGTTTTTGATTAGGTATTAATTGGACTGAAAAAGACACAGCTTTATCAAAAGCAAGACCGGATGAGTTGGTTCAACAAACGCACATTCCATTTTTATCAAGAGGAAAACAATTACAGTTTGGATGTATTATTAATTTATTTGTTATCATGGTCTTGTCTTGTGTTATATTCTTTTTTTTTTTTGGGGGGGGGGGGGGGGGGTCAAATCTTGTGTTATATTCTCAACTCGTCTTTCACACATTAAGTAACAATCAAGAATTCATATTTCTATATCTGTAACATGTGCAACGAATTATCAATTACTTTCCATAACATGTATGTTTTTTCAGAAGAAAGTTGTTTGAGAAACATACAATTGACAATTGACAATGAATTGAGGCTTGATAAGGAGTATATGTAAGTAAGAGTAATATTATTTAGAGAATAATTTATTTTTATTTAGAGAAGAATTTATCATTGTTAAAAAATGAGAAGAATTTATTTTTATTTTTGAGAAAAAGAAATACTTATATCCCCGTTTGTTTTTAGTTGAATTCGATAAAGGCAACAACATTTCTACTTTGACATTTGTGAAACCATGCATGAAAAAGGGAATCTCCTAGTTAACGTTACTTTTTCTTTTCAGCTTTATTATTTTTTGTAAAATGAGTTCTTTCTTTTAAACTTTAATCATGCATGCATTTTAATAGGAAAATCATTTTTGATCGCAATGATCATCTCTTTACTTTTCATTTGCACGCTTAAATGTTATATTTCCTTACCTCAACATGGGTAAGTTGTATTTTTGTGTGTGGTAAACTAATTTTGCATTTTTTTCAAGAAAGAAAAATGGTTCATTTAAACACACACACACACATATATATACACGTTATTTTACCAAAAAATATTCATTATAAAAACGACTAAATTGGAGATATATCTTCAACATATTGGGGCTTTGTCTAGAGGTTTAGAAACTGCTGGTTTTGAATTCTAAATGTTTGTCAATCATGTATCTTTACTTATATGCTACTTTGTTTTGTTAATAAAAATTTAGTGTGAAAAAGAGAGAAAGAGATGTATCTTGAACTTTTCTATTAATGTCCAACATTAGACCGTACTAATTTGAAGATTATTTTAAACGTTTTATACGAAGTCTCATCATCGTTCATTTTACTTTTTCAAGTGAGGGGTAGAAAAAATTTATAGTGAGATCTGATTGTAAGAACACCTGGAAGAGAATATATGTCTCATGGGAGAATGGAAATCGGATTAACGTTTTGATCATATTTTACATTATAAGGGGTAACACAAAGGTTCCATTTTTCTCTTTCACATCATGCATAAATAAAATTCCCTTTGATTAGATTAGCCCGTAAATCAAGTTAAAAAGAAACCAATCACGTTCTGAAAACAATACGTGGAAAGTAACTATTCATCACCACTGTTGATTACGTTATTAATAATAAAATACTTTCTTCATATCATTTTTAATGGTGTTTTAGAAACCTTAAATAAAATAGCATTTCAAAAAAAAATTGTTTTTTTTAATTGATGTTTTCAAGTTACTATGTCAAATATAAATCTAATTTGATATTTATGACCATATGTTTCATAGTATGATTTTTTATTAATTTTTTAATCAGTGTTCAAAAACCTTTAAACAATTTATTTTGATACAGAGTGAGTAACTAAGTATATATTTGTCTTGGAGCCTTATTTTTTCGTGGAAGTGGGAATATACGTCAGCTTCGGATCATAACGTACGGAGGTGCGTCGTGAGTCGTGACCTGACCAATTATTTAGGTCAGGAATTGGAAAAAAAAACTAATTTGATGCAACGTAGACAGACGCACACAATGAACGATACAACGTAATTTAACTATAGATAGTTTTTTTTTTTTTGAAGGCAACTGTAGATAGTTTATTAAACACCTTTAGTTGATCGGCTGCAAAGCTGGCTCGTGTTCAAGTGATTTAGTGAACTGCAGAAAACACATAATAATATGTTTTCAGATTTTTATAAAGACATGGAAATCATTGATGATCTTAAGGACAGATCTTAAGCTCAAGGTCGTTCCACTCCGAGGCTGAATCACTTCCTCGAACTATTCCTGTTCCTGCATATATCAAGGCTCCAAAACCCTGGGAAAACACAAATGAAAAAGATCAGATAGATGCAAAGCAATAAATAACAATAAGTTTGTTAGATTACCAAAAAAAAACAATAAGTTTGCTACAGTGAGTAAAGTTGTTATAAGTAAAAAATAATAATCTCACTCCCATTTCTGACCAAGAGCATGTACATGAATAAACCCTTTTTAGGTTCAAGTTTTGAGTTTTTTATTATTTTTTTTTGATTTTTTTGAAAAAAAAAAGTATTAGACCGTGCCGTCACGTGTCGTGGGACCCGCGCTACAGTGATGAACCGGGTTCACTGAGCGAACTCTGCAGGAAAAAGTGATGAACCTGTTACTTATTTTAATATTTTTTTTATTGAAATTCGTGTGAACACCCCCCTCCCTCCCCTAAATTCATTGTATGCCTATAGATATTTTTTTTGAATACCAGAAAATCCAGTACTGAAGCGCATAAACACTTTAGATCCGACACCTGATATTAATTTTATTTCAATGATCACTCAAACTAATACCTCTGCCACAATGATCAAATTTCTTTTTAGTTGAGTTAACTACCCATGGTCCTACAAAAATTTTCACTCTCCCCACCACCAGAAAAACCCAATAGATGCAGCATAACATTCCTTTATTAAATGATTCTGGACAAAAAAAGAGAGAAGAATATGTTCCAAATCTGAGTATACAAGCATACTTATCATAAACCAGTCAAGTATAAGCATATATTAGGAGGAGATAGAATCTTCAGCATAGATCGATATTTTTCTTCTTTTTCTAAAAAGATCTCTTATTGCTAGAAATATTAAAAGGCATGCAGCAGAATCAAGCATATTATATATACCAATTTTCTCAATGAAAGGCTTGCTTCATCTACTGGACATTCGTAAATAGCTGGCTTCGGATCCAAAGCAGTTAACATGTCAAACTGAAAATAGACGAAACATATTTTTTTGTGTTAGAGAAAAATTGGAGCTTTGTTCACTCGATACCAAGATGACTGTTAGAGAATATAATAACACATTTGAGTTACAAATAAACTAATGAACTATTTCAAAATATCTGTGCAAAAAATTAAATGATTTAGGCCGGTCCAGAGCATAGACGAGATAAACGACCGCTTAGGGTATCATGATTTTAATTGATACTAGATTTTGACCCGCGCAACCGCGCGGGTGTTTGATTTCATTTATATATTTATAGATATTTATTTTATATTATTAAATAATAAATATTTTAATTTAACCATATATTTTAATTTTTATAGAAATATTTCAAATACAACAATTTATAACTTACATGTCGTAATTAATCACTTTTTCAAACCGTCACATGTATTCATCACTTCTTGTATATATTTTTTAATGCATGAAACAACATATTTAAAAATAATTTATATTTTCTTACCCGTATTTCAAAATTCAAAATTATGTTTTAGCATTTTTTATGTTTAGTCATTTTAGATAAAATATTCTTGTATATATAAAAGTTTGAGATATGTTAATTTTTAGACATACCTAATATAATTTATTGTGTTAACTCATTTTACTGATATATTATATTCACTTAACATAAATATTTATATTTATGAAAATAAAATATATTAATATATTAATTAAATATAATTTTATCGTATTCAATTCAGTATAATAATTTCTTAATATGATTATAAATGAATAAAAATATAATATTTTTTTATTTTGATCTAATAAACAATAATTTAATATATATATATATATATTAATGTATAATAACATTTTATTATTAATTAATTAGTTAAAATATTTACATAAAAAATTTAGATTTTTTTTAAAAAATATATTAATTTAAAATAAAAAGATATCAAAAAGATAGTATGATTAAAGTAGTAACACATATTTTATATTATTAGTTTTAAGAAAATACACAAGAGGATCGCAAGGGTGTTTTTTTCAAAATTTGTGATTGTTAATGTCTTCTAATTGTTTCCAAATTGTAATTGGATGATATGGGTTTTTGATGTATAGAACACAAAATTGGTATGTTAGATAAGTTTTTTGTAGCAAGATCATTTTTTTTCCAAACCATTTAATATGTTTGTGTATATTAATACATCTCTTCTAATAAAAACATCACTTTCACATCTTAGGGTTTGATAGTTTTTTTTTAAAAAAAATTATATAGATTATAATTTATCTTATATCCTAATTAGTTCTAACAATTGCAACACTTGAATAAAAAATATGAAATCAATAAAGATAAAATAGTATTAGGATTATGTTCATGTATTTAGGTCGATTCGTAAAGTAATTCAACTATTGTTTTAGTTAAAGAGAATACACCCATATTTTGAACGCAATAAATTGTGATATATCTGTTATGATTCAACAAAAAATTAGGGAATATATGTTAAACAATATTTTCGTAAGATTTGAACAGATTTTCCTAGATATTAAAACTTTAGTTTTCAAAATATAGTTATAATCAATAAATTCTTGGCTTATAATTTGTCGACTTTTAAATGTAGGAATATATTTTTTTAGTTAAATGAATATACCCATATTTTGATATTTATTGATATATATATATATATATATATATTTATTTTTATGTTGGTAATATGTTACATGATATTTATATCCAATTTAATATTTACGTCAATAGTGCAGTATCTTCGTCTTCTCCAAGGATAACTGTGTTTGGTTTATAGGGTAATAAACTTATTTATAAAGAGAACACTGATGTTCAAAGCTAACAACATAAAAAGTTTATTCGTTTTTAGATACTGCTACATTTAAATAATCCACGAAACATGACTCGAGCAAGAATGTAGAAGAACAGTTCTAGCAACTTTGATGTGTTTCGAGTATGGTTGCTCTCATAGAAATTTGGAGTATGTTTCTGTGTTCTCGAGTATGGTTACTTAGGTTCATATAAGTTTGTTTAAAGAAAGAACACAGTTTATAATGCAATCATCAAATCACCCGTAATACCAAAGACACTTGAAATATGACTCAAGCCAAGTTTAAGAAAAACATGTATAGTAATAGTAAAATTAGTGGTTGTTTATGGTCATATTAAACGGGACCATAGGGTTAATTTATTTTGTATATAGTGAAACACAATACACGATTTTTGTAGTGATAAATGATAATATATAATTTGAGCTTTAAATGATAGTTATAAATAAATAATGATATAACAATTAAATGTGATGACTTTCTAAAAAATTGTCCAAATCAAATATCACACATGAAAGAAGTCATGACTTCTCTTTTAATAGATAAGATTTTAGTTACATATAAGACATTATAAAAAATTACATGAATAACAAAGGCATAAAGTTTTAAGTGAGCTTAGGACAGCAAAAAAATGAAAATGTAAGACATATGCCTCCAGCTACATTTTTTCTTTTTTAAAATAATCCCTGAAGCCAAAGATGCCTCCAGCTACATATAAAAGGATTTTCAATGTCTCATATATTCGTTTTAACTTTGACCTGCACTCCTTTAGCAAAAAAATAAAGGTTCCATATGTACACATTACTTCCACAAAATCCAACAACAAATCAAAACTATGATTAAACAACCAACGTATGTATAACCTAGGAAACTAGTAAAACTAGATCCATTTACGAAGTTATTGGATATTATAACACATAGAGCACTTTCTTTAAGGGCTCTTCCCGGCTTCATCTTTAGTTACATTGTCCATCTTTAAATCGCCACCTATGATGGACGATAGAGCAGTCGCAAGAGCCGATTGAAAACTTGGATCAGTGGTGATCGCCTTGATCGTTTCCGCCGGTAAAGAGTGCACTTGATGAGTAGTAGTATTCTTGATTCCAACGTGATCAAGATTGGTCGGTGTAGGATGTAAAGAAGATGAAAATGATCTTCCAAATGGGTCAAAAGATGACCCGGTGTTTCGGGTTTGAATCATATGGTGGTAAGGTGATTGCTGATAAGCTGCACGGTATTGCTCATTGAAGTGACCACTACCACCCCAGTTCATCAAGTGTGTTGGTGTTGTTTGAGAAGTTGAGATGGTCGTGGGATAACTATTAGATCTTGAGACATTACTAGGAGGAGCAGTGAATCTATTGAGCATTGATAAGAACGTTTGTTGGGAGGAGGAGGAGGCAGTGAGGTCGAGAGTGACGGTGGGATGGCCTGAAGAAGAAGGAGAAGAAGAGGTTTGGAGGAAAGGTGATTTGGGTTTTGGATTGCCGGATAAAGAGAAGTTAAGGCCATGAAGATCGGCTGCGGCGGCGGAGGAGGAGGAGGCTCCGGAGAGGAGCGTGGAGGCTGCGGCTGAAGTGGCGGATGCCATGGCGGTTGCTGACTCGGGAAGTGGATGGTTGTGTGTTCCTTCGTAGTTGAGATAAGAATAGACATATCTTCTGCACATCTTTGTACCTATATAAGGGATTAGATATTGTTATGGTTATGTAACATATAAATATAAATATCTGTAATAACTTATTTGGAATTATTACTTTAGATTTTAATTACCTGTTTTCTTACGGGACAAGAAGGTGCAATGGTACAACGATAGTAAGCTCGAGGACATGGATTCCCTTTAGCTATTTTCTGACCATATTTCCTCCATTGACATCCATCGTTCATCTACACAAACCCAAGAAAATCTTTAAAATCTTTTATTTTAAAAAGTCAAACGTTAAATACCTTTTTGGCATAGTCTTTTTTTTTTTGTTAAAATAACAAAATTATATATTTTGACAAAAAAAAAAGCTTAAAGCTTAAAATAAACAAGCGATAATTTTATTTTACAAAGTAATATTTAAAATGAAACTTACTTTTAATTGAGTGATGGTATATATTATACTATATATGTTAGTATTCATAGTATATACTAAATTAAAGATTTGAAGAAAATGGACTAACCGTCGGTGTCTCACATCTTGCTCTCACAGAAACCCTAGTTTTCTTAACCGGGTTATGAGGCAAAAGCTCTTCTTCATCTTCATGATCATCTCCATCATTCTTTAAACCAAAACTATTCTCTGATGGGATCTTATTACTGTTACTAACCTCCAAGGACGTCTTTTCTTGGCTATGGTCAATCTCTAACTTCTCACTAGGATTACTCAAATCCTTGTATTCAAATCCCATACTTAACCCTTGATCACTCCCTTTTTCATGTTCATCAATGTTTTTGCCTTCATCAGTTTCATCCATTAAGCCTTTCCCTTTCTCGTCTTTATTCGTCACTGAGCCACTTGTAACCGGCGACTTTGACCGTCTACCTAGGCTCAACAAAACAAGTTCCTCACGCTCGCTAATGTGATCTCCTTTGTCTTGATGATGGCCTTTCGGTGAGAGGTTATTATTCGAGTCTTCATGTTGCACCATTAATTGGTTGTATTGTGTTTGCAGGATCTCAAATTCCTTTTTTGTCCTACTCAATGATGACTTTAGCCTTCGATTTTCCTCTTTAGCCTCCTCCATCTCGACTCTAATAGACTCCAACTGATCTCATATTACATTTTAATATATGATTAACCATGAGATTTAACATATACAACATCTATTGATGGGTTAATCTCTCCTTTATTTAATATGCATTCCTTAAAAATCCCTTACATGTTTACTTTCTCATAATTATTATTCTTGGTATAACATATATGATCAAATTAATTTGGAAAATATATTTATGTACAAAATTATCATCAAAACAGAAAAAGACAAATCTAACAGTTGGTAGATTCGAAGATCTAGCTAACTGAAATTTATTAAGAATTAAAAATAAGCTTCGTAGATCAAGACAAATCATTGATTAAATGGTTTGGATAAGGAACAAACCATTAACTAAAGACAATTCATATGAGAAAATTATGAAATATTATGTATGTGGATTAAGAATTGATTTATGCATATGTATATAAGGCATATAATTAGTTTAAATTGAAATAAAACTCAATCATACCTTGGATCTTATTATATGGTCGTGTTCTTGATGACAATCATCGTGGGACGAAACAAGTTTTCTCATCTCCTCAGGTTTTTCTTCTCTTCCATGACCACTACTTCTCAAGAAATCTTCCTTCTCCATGATTCTCCTTGATATTCTTTTTGTAAGCTCTCAAAATCTGTTCACGGAACTTTTGATTTCTATATATGCAGCCTATACATCCTTTGACTATACAATTAAATAATTCACAAAATATGCAAGTTTCTTATATTAATATTCAGAAAACATCATTTCTACATATTTAAAAAAAGTACCGTCTCCTGTTTTGGTTTAACGATGTATTCCAAAATTATAAATTAAATAAGAGTGTCACTTTATCTTTATTCACACGGATTAAAAAAATAATTAATTTTGCGTATTTCTTATATAAAAACACAATTACTTATACACCTAACCATATTTCAACCAATAGAAAAATAAATTACAGTATAAAATTAATAAATTTTGCATCGAAAGTTAAACACGACACTTATTTTGTAACAAAAAAAATCTCTAAAACGACACTTAATATGAAACGGAGAGAGTGTATCAGTTTTTTTGGTCAACAATTAGTAATATCAGTTTAAAAGAGTTTTGTAGACCAAAGTAAAAGCATTGTACATAAATTGACTAGATTATATTTTTTTTTTTACAAATTCTATGTACACATATTTTGCTGCAACGTTTCAGACCATCAGAAAAAACAAGCACGCAACTCTGAAATCTTGAAAGGTCAACAGCCAATCCAATTGAACTAAACAAATAAAGTTAAAAATAAAAAAGTATGACCAAATTGAAATAATATACTCAATGATAAGTAGTTGTTAATTTTTCTTTTAAACAAGTACCAACACTCTAGTACTTTAAAAAACAAGAATTAATTGTGCATCGGATTTATTAGGAAAAAGAAAAGAATAGTATAGTTCGTGGATCGATAGTGTCAACTAATTGGAAGAGAAATAAATATTCAACTTCAAAAAAAAAAAGAAATATTCAACTTCAACGCTTATATTATCATACACAGCTATGTCTCTCAACAAATAATCACTGTTGAGGTTTGGAGCCGAAATCGTGGACCCACAGGCCGGCGTTGCTGCTAAAGAACAAGTTAAAGAACGACGTTGAAATTTCTTGATTACATGTTACAAGTTTATCGCAAACGAGTTCATTTATTTGGTCTACTCTTGTGTTTATATGCAACTTACTTTATTAGATCATAAACATATACGTATACATTTCAGTTAAACCACATTAGTTTTGTTGGACATGAATTCGACAAAAAAAACTTCATGCATGTATTGTGCAAGTGTGGATCTATGATACATCAATTATTAGCTCTCAGTCAAAACAAAAATTATTAGCGATTTCGACTGACTTTGCTAATGCCTATATAAAAATGGAACATCCTAAATTAATCACCAAGAAGATACTCCCTCCGTTTCATTATGTTACATATTTTAGAAAAAAAATTGTTTCATAAAGATATATATTTTTTGTGTTTTTTATAAAAATATTGCAAATTTCAAAAAAATTAATTGATTTTGTTGAATTACTATTAGTCAAAAATTATTAAAAACTAAAAATTACAGAAATCGATACATTTATTATAATGATTTAATGCATTTTTTTAATATGTGTGAAAACTCCAAAAAAATTATTTTTATGTAACAGAAAGAGTATTACATAACTTGAAGTAATCTAGCATATATTTTTGTGTGGATTACTCAGAGGTAGTCATGGGGATCAAAAAATATACACAAGAGTCCAAAAAGCATTTTTAAATTCAGTGTAATAGTTTATGTGCATATACTTTTTATAGTTTAAGCAGCTAACTATATCTAATGTTTTTATTAATTTGGAGGTAGAGTTTATGGAAGATCTCAAACTAATCCCCAAAAAAGTGTAACCTTACATATAGTTTTTTTTTGGTATTTAAATGAAGTTCAAAGTGACCTTATATCCACGTGACACATATTTAGTGTCGTGGATTATTTCAAGTCCGAATCATATAACTTTCCAAAATCTGTTTACCACTAAACCACCCATGTATGTGGTTAACAATATAGAACTAGACATGTAGTCACCTAGCTTCCCAAAATCTAGTTACCACTAGATCATTTGTGTGTAACAATACAAAACTAGGCATGTATTATTCAATGATTATACGTATATTCAGAAATAACCATTAACACTCCAAAATATGACATTACACAAAAAGAACAGAGATTCATAATGCAAATTCTAGTAAGAAACGAGCCTTTTTCATATGATAATATTTATTTAAAAATGATTCAAGTTTTGATATATAAACTCGCAAAAAAACAAGAAAACCACCAAAAACAAAAGTTTATAAGAAGGCAGCTAGAATCCACATAGAGCAACTTACCAAAAACATCGAATCAAAGCATACAAATTAGAATCCGCAACTAAAACACGACAAAGGCATCCACCTACACGAAAGCAAAGGGCAATTCAACGCATTAAGCCTTAAAACATTGCAAATAAAACTATAAATCTAAGACGAATAAATAAAGAGATAATAACTGAAATATACCTTAAAAAGTTTTTGTCTACAAAATATCAATTAAGGAGAAAAATGATTAAAATAGACTTTACTAAATAGTGTAAATATACATTTATATCTCTTGAGTTAACTAATCGAAATTTATGATTTAGAGTTATGAGGTAAAGTTTTGGATGTGAAGTTTAAATTAAAAAAATAATAATATTTTAAATAAATAAGATTTATTTTGATATTTCTTTTTAAGATTTATTTTTGTGACAGAAACTTCAAAAATATATATTTGGAAGATTTGCCCATAAATAAATGACTATATATATATATATATAACTAATCAGCTTGCAAATTTAAAACCATATATATGACTTTGTTACAAACAAAACTCCAACTGAAAATCGTAATTAATTTAAGTTTAGCAGCTTGTCTCTTTGTTTAACGAAGTCCTATACAATTTTCCCAAATGGTTGGTAGACTTGGCATTTTTTTTTTTTGAGCAAAGGTAGACTTGGCATTCACTTATTTAGTCATATGTATATATATACAAATTCTTAACCAACAGATAAATATAAACGAAGAGTTGTATTTAACTTCATCACCATAATGATTGTATTCATGAAGATGCATGTGATTAATATTAACAACCTCTCAATTCAAGTGGACCACGATCTAAGAGCATCTTCAACCCTATCAGCTCATCTTGGGGTGTTTATTTTTTTTTTATTATTATTTTTTTTTTTTAAAAAAATTAAAATTAAAATGGACTAATCACGAATCGCCACGTGTCAGTGGGACCCGTGAACAGTGCAAGAGCTGGTGCTTAATTAGGAGCTTTAAGAAGTGGTGTTTAGTTTTTTGATGGGTCCACCAATGAAGCATCCCTCCTAAGCACCCCTTAAGCACCCTTTTAATGGTGCTCTAAGAACTTTTGCTGGTTGCGTAGAGTTATGTATATGCCATTGACATTTTACAATGATTAGTCAACCTGTTGACCAATTTTTATGTCTCATTTTCTTATCTTAAATGTTTCAATTTAATTAGAAAAACAGTAGTAGTTATTAGGACTTTGAGAACATAAGCTAAACTCGTAATAAGTATGCGAGTACATGGGTGTATTTGGAAACACATTAAAATTTAGAAGACGGCTCCAATTACAAAACCTAACCGGTCCACATCTCTGGTCTCTCTACACAATGACGCTGCTCGAAGTTATCACCAACGCCGTAGCGAGAGTCATGACCGAGTCGACTTGCAATCCAAGTATCCATTCCCTCTTAGCCACGAGGGTCTCTTTGCAAACTTGAAACCGAAGCTAAGCAACTCTAGTCCTGGTGCCCTTATCAATCATTTATCTGGGTGGGAGATCTCCGGGAAGTCATGGACTTGTGTAAGACTTGGAGCGATGGCAGCTCACTGGTTGATCATTCTTTGAATGCTTATTTTAGTTAGCAGTCTTGTTGAGAAGCAACGGTCTTATTTGCTATGTGTTGTGATCAAACAAGCTTCTGATCTCGGGGCTAATGAGCTGCTTTTGATCTAGAAGTACTTTTGTAACATCCCGAGTTGTGATATGTGAAAGGCTTAAGAGAATTGATTTGGCTACCTATGTCACCAAAGTTGACTTACCTTTTCCGTCACACATCCGTTTAGAACTTCAGGGTTAAGCGTGCTTATGCTGAAGTAGTGAAAGGATAGGTGACCTATCGGGAAGTGACTCGCGATAGCGTGTGAGTGAGGCCAAAACACGGGAAAAGGTCGGGTGGTGATTGTAGGGACAGTAAACAATGATTTCGAGCCTTATTACGCACCGACCGCTGGAACGGGATGAGGCCCACGGGCCGAGAGAGCGGGCGTGGGTGGCCCATTAGCCGTGGGCGGTCGGGGCGTTACAAGTGGTATCAGAGCTGGTTAGCCATCTCGGTTCTGACCCGAGAGGCGTCTTGAGACCTGTCGTGGGGCGCAACGAAGACGTTGCGTTCTTTGAGAAGGGGTGAATTGTAACATTCCGAGTTGTGATATGTGAAGGCTTAAGAGAATTGATTTGGCTACCTATGTCACCAAAGTTGACTTACCTTTTCCGTCACACATCCGTTTAGAACTTCAGGGTTAAGCGTGCTTATGCTGGAGTAGTGAAAGGATGGGTGACCTATCGGGAAGTGACTCGCGATACCGTGTGAGTGAGACCAAAACACGGAGAAAGGTCGGGTGGTGATTGCAGGGACAGTAAACAATGATTTCGAGCCTTAGAAAATTTACGCACCGACCGCTGGAACGGGATGGGGCCCACGGGCCGACAGAGCGGGCGTGGGTGGCCCATTAGTCGTGGGCGGTCGGGGCGTTATAACTTTTTTTGCCCGTTGAAGGAAGCGGTTAGGACTATGTTTAAGGTAAGAGAAGAATGGGAGAGTCAGGCTTTGTTAGCTATTGAGGTATCAAAGACGTGTGAAGTTGCAAAAGAGGCTGATGTTGATGAAGTCATGTTTGCATCTGCAGTTAGTAAGCTGACTGGTAGTGAGATGAGAAGCTGCATTAGGTATCTCTTTAAATGGATGAAGAAGTATGAGAGGTTTCCTCAAGTTGGTCCCTGTCCTAAAGCTGCTTCCATGCTCGGTTTGAAGCTATGTTGTCTTCTTCTTAGCTTGTTGTCGGATTCAAACAGGTGATCCAATGTAAGACCAACATTTCTCCATGTAGTTTTAAGTAGTGTGGAGTTCTCTCTCTTTTGTTATTGTTGCTTCTTAGATCAGTTAGTGTGGATTTGAGTTCCAGATCTGGTAATCATTATTTCTCTTTCTTATTTGAATCCATTGCTTAATGATTATTGTAAACCGTATCACTAGAGCTGATTATATATAATAAAGTTTAACTAGAGCTATAGATAGGAACGCCATTTACATAATCTCTGGTAGTTTCGAAGTGTTGTGTGGTCTTTTGTTATTGCTTGAGCATATAATCTTATATGACTGGTGGGAAAAATTGCAGGAGGTGTTTTTGAAGTTGGGTTGTTGACATCATGGGAAAGCCTGCAAGGTGGATAAAAAGTGTATTACTTAACGCTTCAAAAAGACTAAGATTCTTCAACTTATTTCTTTTTGTCTATGGTGTCACTTTTTAATTTTCTCTCTCTTTGTTTTCTGTTTCTATTGGTTATGCTTATCACGAGCAGAGAGTAGTGAATGGAAAAGAGGAAGTGGTTATTTCGAAGAGTGAAGAGTCTGAAGTGGTTCCGGATCTTTCATCACAACAGTTTATACCAGTGGTGTGGTAGAGAAACAGAATGTTAAACATGAAGTGGTTTCAGACGAGGAGATACAACTTCCTGAGGTCAAACTCCAACCAACAGAAACAGATTCTCCGAATGCTGCTTTGTTTCTCATGATTCATTATCAGAATCAGACAACACTCAGCAAGAGATTGCAGCAACAATTGTTCAGGCTGCCTTTAGAGGCTACTTGGTAATTTTTTTTGAGCTCTTGATTTGCATTCCTTGGTGTGTTTTTCTTTTGTATACTGACCTGATCTCTTCTGGAAACCTATTGCTCAACCAAAGAAAACATCAGTCAAGAAAATTCAGAAGAAGTTTGCCAGTAATAATACACAGCCATGGATCATTGGAAAACAATGAAACACTTGGTTCCACACTTGTGAAGAGAGAACTCCCAAACAAAACAATAAGGAGAATAAAAAATCAGTAAGGAAAAAGGATTCTCCGGTTACTGCTACTCAAGCTGCTGAGTGTGAAGAGAATAGTAATGGTCAAAAGGATAGTAGCCGGGAGTACCTAGCTATATGCAAGCTACTAGATCCGCAAAAGCAAAGCTGAGGCTACAAGGCTCTTCTTCTCCTAAGCAACAAGGGTCTGAGAAAGTTACTAGACGTTACTCGCTACCATCTTCAGGTAGTAATGCAAGAGTCACTTCTTATTCTCGTAAAACAACAAGAGTCTCAAACTCAGGTGGCAAAACCGGGAAGAAGACTGAGAAACCTCTAAGCAACGGTTAGTGTCCAAACAAACCAAACAAGATTTTACACAAGAAAGTCTATGTAGTGATTCTGCGTTTCCTATCAACTAACTTTTCTTGGATTGTTTTTGGGTTTTGCAGGGAAGACAGCTCCAGTAGAGTGGAAGAGATGATAGATCATTTGGTTAAAAAAATTTGTGGCCGTTGATGCTTCTCACTCTACAATATTTTACCATCTATCTACAAGTGTAGGGTACGTGTTTGTGTGTTTTGTTGAGAATGTACATCATAGGTTTGTATTTTTTCGGTGGAAATCTAATTCCATTTTCATCCTATTTTACTCCCACTACCTTGAAAATCGACTTTAGTTGTTTGTGAGATATGTAATTGGTTTTCATTTTATAAATAATCTGTCCAAGTTTGAATGAAATAATTAAGGAGGGAAGGGCTAAGTAATTAAAGTGATAAAAAAAACAAAGAAGAAAAGCATAAAGTGGATAGTCCATTCAGCTCAAAGAAGCAAGACTGGTTTCATTGCATGGAGAAAAGAGATTCAAATGATATAAAAGTTGGTTTTAAGTTTAATACAAGCTTTCATTCCAACTTACCCTTCAATTTTTATTTTCATAAATCTTTTTTCATCATTACCAATTTATTCTGTCTTTGAATAAACACTTTTTCTAAGACGGCCTTCTTGAGTCTTCTTGACTAGCCTGTTATTCAAGCCAAACTTTCTTTTTATGCATATTTTGTTTTTTTTTCTTTCTTGGACTTAGTTTGCTTATCATATGATAACTACATCATGTTATTTATTTGTTGTTGAGCCTAGATTATAAATCCTATCTATATATTAAAAAGAAAGTAAGCCCCATCTATATTTATGATGCCTAATTTTCTGTATGAAATACACACACACATATATATGTAAAGGATGTCCATGTCAGGCAAAAGAGAATGTTCCAAAGATATCTCAGTGCTCTTTGGTGATTCCAATTGATAGGGACATGTTGTGTGAAGGACAATTCCCCAAAAGCAAACACAAGACTGCACTCTATTTGTATTTACGTACACAACATTCACCTTGGCTTAATCATAAATAGAAAAAGTATGGAAATACAAAAAAAAAAAGAAAAAAAAAATGAAAGAGAGATATACTTAGCTTCCCAAGAACAGAGTTCCAAGTTTTAACTTTTTTTTTTGTTGAAACTTGTCAGAATTCTTCTAAGACCAGCCTTTATTTATGATGCTTCCTTAGTACCAATTCCAAAGAGAGAGAGAGAGAAAGAGACACACACACTTGTCCCTTCTTCTGTAACCTTTTCGATTTATAGTCTCTCAAGTTTTATGTATATCTTCACAAGCTAGCTATTAGCTAATCTCTACACACATTGTCGATTTCTTCAAAATGGGTGTTTTGAATCGTCATAGAGGAACGTTTCTTCTTCTTGTAATCACATTTTTTGTACTTCTTCAAACAGATAAGGCCTCAAGTCTAAGATGGGAGAGAGTTATGAGGTTGCAGCGCCTAGCTGTTCATCCTTTGCGTGTTCTTGAAGAGTCCTCACCTTCATCATCATCAAAAGAAGGAAAATTAGATAGAAATGGAGACTTGGCGCCTTTTAGTTTCGTGATATCTGATCCTAATCAATCTGTAAAAAGAATGATTGGAAGAGGATCTGATCCTATACACAACAAGTGCTGACATTCTTACAGAAAGAAGAAACAATGTTTTGTTTCTTAAAGTTAAGTTAGTCTATTTCTGCAGGTTTAGTTACTATGTTTTCTTTATGTGCACTCTGTTTGATTCAAGTTCTCCTTATTTTTTTCCTGAATGAATGTTAAATTTATTTGATTCAAAACATTTTTACCGGCTTAAATTCAGAATAGAACTAGACTAGTAATAAAGATTACACACTCAGACACTATCAGCTAGCTTGACAAGCAACCATACATCCATCGCTTTCTCATTACCCCTTCCTTCCCATTTTTTATTTCGTTGAGATTCTAATAAGAATCAATGCTAACTTGAAAAGCTTAAGCTGAAAGATATGTTTGAGGTTTACCGAGATAACATGGTAGTGTTGTTAGTTTGGATGATGCAGCTTCATACGGTTGGGGATATTTTTTTATAAATGTTGTTCGTTCGATTGACGCGATTATTGTGTTCGAATGCTACGTCTGGCGTTTACAAAATCTAAACGCCGGATAAATCACCACTTGAGTTGAGATCACCACATATGCAGCCACAAAAAAAACTGCGTTTGCCAAACGAACAACACTATTGACTCCAAAGATACGTTTTAGGTTTACACAGATAACACGTTGACTCCAAAACAAACGTAAGCTACAAAGATATGTTTGAGGTTTACAGAGACAACACGTTGACTCCAAAACAAACTTAAGCTTAAAGAAATGTCTTAAGTAATAAAGAGACATAAACTTGGCCCAGGAAGATAGTTTTCGGGCAACAAGTTTAGATTTATCTTGCTCCCACCAGATTGTCATGCCCAAGTCTCCCCCCTTCCCCCAGATAATCCACTTAAACTTACCTGAAAATGTATGACTGCTAATTAGATGTACAAGTCAAAGTCAGAACAGTAAAAGACAGTAAGCATCCTAGTGAAAACATTACCGGATGCTGAGGAAGAATCTTGTCTTCTGGAATAAGAGCTAATAACACCTCATCATCCTCCCTTTTAGCAAAATAGTCAATACCACCAACAAAAGCATGCAAATCACTCGTAGCTATCTCCGAACCATCCTCTAGAAGGTAGAAGAAACCATCAAGTATGATCTCGGTAGCTGTGGAACGGCTACGCGGCATACGAGCTGCGGGAGGCATTACTCTCACATACGCATTGGTAAGCCAATTGAGAAGAAGTTTGTAGCTGTTGTTAGGTGAGTAATAAAAACCCAAACGGCAAATGAGGTTTCAGAATCACTCTCTCATGCAAACCCGACCAGAAACCCAACCCATAGCGCACAAAAACTGTGCTGTGAGCTTAAGGACACCAAACTCCTTGCGGGTGATCCCTTGAGGAGGGCACGTAAACAGAAGAAGATCCCCGGATGGTGGCTCAGCATCTGGACCAATCTCGTATTCAACAACCTTTCTCCTGTAATATCTGTTATAACAATGGTCTCGGCTCCTCAAAAAATCGTACCTTTCATTGTTCTCGTTATCGGCAAGTAACCATCTCTCAAGCAACAACCCATGTTTGCCCACCAAAGCTGCCGTCTCCTCCACAATCTTTCTCGTTTCTTGATCCTCCGGAGCTTCCATCGGACCACAACCCAACATTTTTCTTCTTCTTGTTCTGAGGTCTATAATCCAACAACAACAACAAGATAACGAAGAAGACCAAACACTTACCGCTTGCTAAATAGTTAGGTAAGAGCATGCACTGGTAACGTCTAACTGGGCTTCTTAAACAACATTATAATTAAAAGGATTTAAAGTTAATTTAAATTAGTGGGCTAACGTTTTAGATACCCATTTCGTTTTTTTAGTTATAATATATATTTTTTTTTTGTACTTAGATACTCCACTTGAATAGCTTGTGTCTAGGAACAGAAGACTTTATCAATGATGACAACGACGAGTGTGAAAGCAAAGAAGACTTGAATTGCTTCTTCTTGGATATTGGGTTCGGTTTGCTACGTTGTTTACCTGCTCGCTTTGAAACCTATAAAGTTGTGCTCAAGATTGTAGCTAACACTGATGAGATGAAGTTCGACCAACTTGCTGAGATTCTCAAATTTCATGAACTTGAAAGATTAGAAGAACTTCCTAAAGGACAAAAAAAAATAACTTGTGCTGCTGAAACAAAAGAGGAGGATCGTGTCAAGCGAATTGAAGATAACATGAGTCTCTTGGCAAGGAATTTTAACAAGATGATCAAAAGAGTTGAGAATGGACAAAACCGAACCATGAACCGCTATCAAAACAGAGACAACGATCGATCATCTAATCAGCACATTAAGAATGAATGAATTTTTAACTTTTTTCTCTTGGCTTACCTAACACTTAACTCTCTCTTTTTGACCAATGAACATTCAACTTGTACTTAAACAAAAGTTTAAAAAGCTTATACAAAATATGATTTATTTTAATTAATAATGTTTATACTTGACCACCAGAATTATAAAACTATGCACGAGTTTCAAAACTGTGTCTAATAACTTTTTTTAATGAATGTCTAATAGACTAATTTGTTAAATCCTAAGATTAATGCATAATTAACCATTGTTCTAACAAACCTCTTATAAAAATGAAGAGGTGTATATATAAAGAAGTTGGTTAGTGCAGCCATGGATCGATATTCCGCTTCAGCGGAAGACCGGCTCATTGTCGGCTGTTTCCTTGCTCTCCACGAGATAGGTGAGCCTCTTAATTGCACAAAGTAACCCGTTGACCATCGTGTGAGTGGGCAACTAGCCCAGTTTGAGTCGCACCAGCCTGTAATTTGAAAATCATTGTCTGATCGCAGTAATATACCCTAACCCGGATCATATTTTAGATATCTCACTACCTGAACCGCAGCTTGCCAATGATCTTGTCTCGGTGCCTTCATAAATTGTGATAACACATGAACTGCAAAAGCCAAATCAGGGCGTGTTACCACCAAGTATATAAGCCGCCCAAGTAGACACCGATACTACAGGGGATTAGGTAAATAATTTGAGGTTGAAAGTGCTAGATTTTGTTGTTGTTCAAGAGAAAAGCTTGCTGGCTTCGCGGCGAGTAAAGTATTTGTTAACATAAAGTATTTTTCTTGTTTGTGTTACATTACAATAATTTACGAAGAATACCATAAGATGGATCTTAAAAGGTTATTTGTCATCAAAATAGATTTCATGGAGAAAAATAATCAAAATATATTTTTATTAAATGGTGTAAATATATATTTATACCCATTGAGTTAATTAATCTAGACTTAGGGCTTAGAATTATAGATTGGGTTTTGGAGGTGAAATTTAAAATTAAAAAAAAAAACTAAAATTTTCAAAATAAATAAAAAATTATTTTGATAATTTTTTTTCTTTAAAATCTACTTTTATGACAAAAACTTAAAAAAAATCTAGGCAACCACATAAACCCATAAACTCAAACTTTAATTCTCGCCCTTCAAACTTGGATTAATTGATGATTTTTTTTTTTTTTGTTAAATGGATTAATTGATAATTACTTCTAGAAAATGTTGGTATGTAACCACAATCGATGTTTTGACAGCTAGTTTAATTAATGTATCAGATTAGTTCGACCTACCATTCTATTTCATCTCACTTGCATTTCATATGATTTGTAATGTAAATATATTTATAACTAAGGCAAATGGGAAAGTTGCACGAGACGCGACTTACTGCAAAAGTCTCAACTAATTTTTAAAATTTTGTAATTTTATAACAAAATTTTAGGTTTAATGATATCTTAAACACTTGTAGGTTTAATAAGAAAAAAATACTTTCTAATCAATCAGAATTATATTTTGAAGTAATAAATTTCAAATATAATATAGTCGAATATTCCACTTATTTGTTTTGTCTACTTTTACAAACAACTTGTTTGTTATTAGGCTATTAATTAGCATATTTGTGGACCCAAATCTTATTGTATTCTAAAGGGAACAGAAAATATTATCTCCTCGTCTTTCTCCTTATAGACCTCCTCCTCTATATAAAGTAATTTTGTTGTTCGTATGGCTTCTCTCTCTCCCTCTATCATTTTCCTCTTCAAGACATATCTTTATTAGTTAGTTTATGGAAGGTTAATCATTCTTATAAAGACTGTTCTCATGTTTTCGATTGGGATTTTAGTTTTTTTTTTTTTTTTTTTTTAAATTGCTTAATCTTCTTCTCATGTAATTTGTGTTCCCAGGATCTCTGTTCTTACTGTTTTAATTATGTTGTTCTGGTTCCTGTTCATATGGTGAACGTTACAATTTGTTTTGGGGAATTTTCTTTTATTAATTATTTTATGTAACAAAACAATATTCATACACTTCTTCTCTTATGTTTTTGTTTGGCTTTCTTTTATTTTTTTATATAACATCAGATTTTATTACGTTTTTGGTTTGGTTTTCATTTACATGTTTTTGGTTTGGTTCTCATTTATTTGTTTTTGGTTTCAACTTATAATTATTTGTTTCAAGATTTTTACCCTAAGATATATCTATTGATTTTTTTTCCGAGGACATATGGTTTTAGTTGTTCTGCATTATGTTCATATTACAAAAATAAGTTTAGGTCTTTGTGTTTTAGTTGGATTAATCGGCTATAATTCTCACCGTAGGTTGCAAGACAATAAAATAAATATATATATATATATATAGACTCCAACCACTAGTCAAAGCTAATAATAAAGGCAAGAAAAATCAGTCTCAACGACTTATAACTAATAGTGCTTACGATTCCGAATTTAGTTTACATCTAATGTCAAATTATCTTCCTAATTTTGGTTCATACTATGATTTATGAATAAAGTTTTAATGAAGAATGAGTTTTGTAAGTTGGAACAACCGCGTCAGCGATTGAGACAGACGGTAAACGCTTCATTAAAGCTACCCCAGAGTTGGTTATAAATTAAGGTTGACAGTGAGGGTAATTTCTATTCAGTAATATCACTAAACCTTTCACATATTCTCTGCTTAATAAAATGGTGATCATTACTAAAGCTTGTGCAAACTTGGAATGTAGGCATCAACTAGAATCTCAGTGCAAACCCGGTGATAACCCTTACGACTGTTTATGCGATCAATGCAATTCCAGAGTGTGCCTTTTGGTAGGTTCTTGTTATATCTTACTTAGAATGTGGATTTTTTTTATTTAGTTATTATAAGTGTTTGTTGACTAGTTGATTCGCAGTGTGGCAGCTTTACCCATTTTCCAGCCACGTGTAAAGAGAGGGAGCGCTGGATAAACAAAGGGATGTATGGTGTGGATGATGAAAACCAGAAAGATATGCATGAGTGGGGAGATGAGCATATGAAAAAAGTAGAAGACGAGCTATGGTATCTTAAAACTTGGAGACTGGAATACGGACCTGGACAGCATGAGTCTCCGTACCGACGCATTGGAGCTGCATTTGATGAGGTAAAAGTAGACTTTTTTTTTTTTTTGATAGTTCTCTTATTTCATTTTACTTATGTCTTCTCATATATTCTCTCACTCACAGATGGAACAGATCATGCGTTTATGGCGATGGGTCGCGGTGATTGCGTGTTGCAACACACACCTCATAAATGCCGTCCTCACCCATTTCACCGAACTCGAGAAGCATTACGTTGATCTCAAAAAGGCAATACCATCATTGCTGAGGACAGAACTATATCATTTGGACCGGGCGAGAGACAAGGCGTCCAAAGCCGTTCGGAAATTGCTTTCTATGTTGCTTGAGGGGAAGAAGAAGAAGAAGAAGATGACTAGGACGGTAATCGTTGCGAACCCTGCCAGTTCTCCCTGTGTTGGTTTACTAAACAGTGATTACGTTGACACAACCGTCGTCCCGGATCGTCCCGGCCTTCCTCCTGATGAAGGAGTCCACTGGGAAGAGATTATGAAGGACGCTCTCATCTTCTGGGGTGGCGTCAATTGACGGATTCTGAAGTCGTCTTTGGTTTCTTGTTTCCGGTTATCTAACTATGCAAACTAATGTAGCCGGAGCTATTTTTCAGATATTAAATGTATTGAATAAGTTTGCTAAAGAAAAAAAAAAAAGTATGTGGTGAATGTATTGACTAAGTTTGCTAAAGAAAAAAAAGTATGTGGTGAAATTGAAGAAGGAATGAATGACTGCATGTTTTAGTATTAACATTCGACCAAAACGCATACTTGTCTGAAACTTATATATCCTCCACCAAATATTTCAACAGACAGAAAGCAACGGCGAGAAACAAATTAATGTTCATATCAAGAACAGAGAGCTGCTGAGAAGTTCGTGAAGGCTGCCTCGAGCTGCTGTGTCTCCCTGTGCAACTAGCACTACCCCCTTTCCAACTAGAATGCAGCCACTCGTCATCTATGGAATATAATGATCTTAAGTTTTTAACTGTGTTTCTTCTTCTAGGATACGGTTTCTCTAAGTTTAAGAGATGACATGGAGGTATAGGAATTATCATTTCTACACCACATGTTTCTGTATATCACATCCATTCTTATAGGGATTGATAGGAACGATGGTTCTGTAATATAAACATCGTGATTAAAAGTTTTGAGTCTTGACCCCATAAATTATGCATGTGGATACTTACTACTAATAAGAATCAATGCTAACTTGACAAACTTAAGCTAAAAGATATGTTTGAGGTTTACAGAGACAACACGTTGACTCCAAAACAAACTTAAGCTTAAAGAAATGTCTTAAGTAATACAGAGACAACACCAACATAAACTTGGCCCAGGAAGATAGTTTTCGGACGCCAATTTAAACATACTACTAAAATACGATTTAAAAGCACTTTCCAACAAGTTTAGATTTATCTTGCTCCCACCAGATTGTCATGCCCAAGTCTCCCCCCTTCCCCCAGATAATCCACTTAAACTTACCTGAAAATATATGACTGCTAATTAGATGTACAAGTCAAAGTCAGAACAGTAAAAGAAAGTAAGCATCCTAGTGAAAACATTACCGGATGCTGAGGAAGAATCTTGTCTTCTTGAATAAGAGCTAATAACACCTCATCATCCTCCCTTTTAGCAAAATAGTCAATACCACCAACAAAAGCATGCAAATCACTCGTAGCTATCTCCGAACCATCCTCTAGAAGGTAGAAGAAACCATCAAGTATGATCTCGGTAGCTGTGGTACGGCTACGCGGCATACGAGCTGCGGGAGGCATTACTCTCACATACGCATTGGTAAGCCAATTGAGAAGAAGTTTGTAGCTGTTGTTAGGTGAGTATAAAAACCCAAACGGCAAATGAGGTTTCAGAATCACTCTCTCATGCAAACCCGACCAGAAACCCAACCCATAGCGCACAAAAAACTGTGCTGTGAGCTTAATGATACCAAACTCCTTGCGGGTGATCCCTTGAGGAGGGCACGTAAATAGAAGAAGATCCCCGGATGGTGGCTCAGCATCTGGACCAATCTCGTATTCAACAACCTTTCTCCTGTAATATCTGTTATAACAATGGTCTCGGCTCCTCAAAAAATCGTACCTTTCATTGTTCTCGTTATCGGCAAGTAACCATCTCTCAAGCAACAACCCATGTTTGCCCACCAAAGCTGCCGTCTCCTCCACAATCTTTCTCGTTTCTTGATCCTCCGGAGCTTCGATCTGACCAGAACCCAACATTTTTCTTCTTCTTATTCTGAGGTCTATAATCCAAAGATAACGAAGAAGACCAAACACTTACCGCTTGCTAAATAGTTAGGTAAGAGCATGCACTGGTAACATCTAACTGGGCTTCTTAAACAACATTATAATTAAAAGGATTTAAAGTTAATTTAAATTAGTGGGCTAACGTTTTAGATACCCATTTCGTTTTTTTAGTTATAATATATATTTTTTTTTTTGTACTTAGATACTCCACTTGAATAGCTTGTGTCTAGGAACAGAAGACTTTATCAATGATGACAACGACGAGTGTGAAAGCAAAGAAGACTTGAATTGCTTCTTCTTGGATGCTAGACTCGTCGACCGTGTTATCCCTCATGCGATTATGAACCTATTTGTCTATGTTGATGAAGTAACTTGTCCCGCAAGTAGTGAATATTCCCTTGGATGTGCTTTGAAAGTTCGTTTGGATCTTGTTCCTGTCTATCTAGATAATGATGATGATGATGAGTCTCAGATTCAAGAAGCCGTTCATGTCTCGTTTGATGACACCACACCAGTAGTATCCGGTTTGTACCGACTAGGAAGAAAGCTCGTGGTCAAGTCCCTAACATATAAACACAATATTAAAAAGGAAATTAAGAACAAAATGTACAAGAAGATGATTAGCTTGGAAGAATGTGTTCGCAAGAGTTTTGCAGTGGAGGACGAGTTGTGGTGCATCGTTAAGTGGTTTGAGACCAATCATATGCTTGTCCATTGTGCTGTCTCTGTAGAAGCCGGAAAACCGAATTGATATAAACGATAAAATAAAGCGATGTTAAGGAAATATACGATTCAAACGACGAGATAAAACCCGAGATGAAAAACGATTAGAATTATAGACCATGGAGTCGAGACGAATCTCTTTCCTTAACTTTTAATATTCGCTCCGTAGTGAGACAGACTTGTACGAATTAGAGCCTAGGATACAACCATGATAGACGATTCACGCTTCACTCGTGAACGTCCCTAACGAACTAATAAATCTACGAACACTCTCTAAAACTTACGCTAGGGATTTGCTGGTTTTCGTTGAGAAAAACGATAAGAAATGAGGAAGAGGATTCATGTTTATTTAAAGAGAAAGACGAGAGGCACTCCCGTAACCACTACTGCACGTGGGCGGAAATCTCTCGGAGATCTCGGAAGTGGTGGGTTGACTCGTTCTGATCCATTTCGAACACATAAACTTCGTGTCGTTTTTTGACGAACTGCGTGTCGTTTAGACACAAAATTCATGTTATTTTTTGGAATTAAAATGGCAAAACGTTAGGCTTAATTGGACCCAAAAAGAACATCTTTTAGTGGCCCTGGGGCCACATTTACCCAAGCCCAAGCCCAAGCCCAAGCCCAAGCCCAAGCCCAGCCCAGCCCGAGCCGAGCCGGCCGGACGGCGGCGGCGGCGCGCGCGTGGGGTGCCTCCTCTCTCTGAGCTGTTTACACTATGCTATCAAAGAGTCATATATATACAACTCAAAATCCTCTTTTCTAACCAATGTGGGACAAAACTCAACTTGTGAGTTTCATGTGTTCAAGATCACAACTTCATCACATCATTTCTCATTCAATTTAAATCTGTTTTTGATGTTTCAATATATCAGATTGTAGTACTCATTACAAGCTTTACAATGATATATTAACATGATCAAGACGACCACCGGTTTGGCCGGAAAAGCCACCGGAAAAGTCGAAAAAATCACTGTGCAAAAAACAGTTTCCAACAATCCCCCACATGAATAGAAATGACTCTAAACATATGCAGACTAAATGCAGACTCGATAGACTCTAGTTACTATACTTATTTTAATCCTGACTAGACTAGACAGACTTATCGAGAGTGTTTGCGAAAAATTCACTGTGTTTGAGTTGGTGGCATTTTTAAGCATTGAACCACTCATAGTTAATATCTGTCGAGTTTACTTTACCAGAAGGTGAACATGATGTCTTGAACCAACCGGTGTTTTATGTAAACCAAGACAACAGGTATAACGCAGCTTCATTTTCTCGTAGAACTTAGTTCTCTATTGTGTTCATTGTGGCCCTGAACTATTCCTGGTTTTCATGAGTGAACTTAGAGAATATAGCCTTGCATTCATTCTCCTAGAAACGGCCTCATTTCACACTCATTAGGTGATTGACCATGAAAAGTATTGAGTAATACTTCGCTTTAGAAGCTATGGAATCATTAAAAGTCTATGCTTATCCTTCTCACATTAGCACTTTTATCATCTTAGGAGTTGGGTAGAGATCATAGTCTCAAAGTGCTTTTGGTAGATTTTGTTTGATTTTGTTTTCCCTTTGAACCTACGTCTTGGGATCTCCAGTCATGATAGGTAGGGTTGCAATCAAGCATCCTCATTTGTTATAGGCTTTAAACCCATTCCTTTTGATGATTTAGCAACAATATCTCGTGGCAAACCTTTAGTGAATGGATCTGCTAGGTTGTCAGCCGATTTGATATAATCTATTGTGATTACACCATTTGAGATAAGTTGTCTGATGGTTTTATGTCGTCTTCTAATATGACGAGATTTACCGTTGTAGAGATTATTTTGAGCCCGAGCTATAGCTGATTGACTATCACAATGTATTCGTATAGCTGGCACAGGTTTCTCCCACATAGGAATATCTTCCAAAAAATTTCTAAGCCATTCAGCTTCTTCTGCTGCTTTGTCTAAGGCTATAAACTCAGATTCCATGGTGGATCTGGCTAACACTGTTTGTTTGGTAGATTTCCATGATATTGCTGCCCCTCCTAGTGTAAAGACGTATCCACTTGTGGATTTTGAGTTTTTAGAATCTGATATCCAGTTAGCATCACTGTATCCTTCTAAAACTGCTGGTTCTTTACCATAGTGAAGCCCAAAATTTTTGGTGTAGCGCAAGTAATTAAGTACTCTTGTTATACCTTTCCAGTGTGTATGACCTGGATTACTTGTATATCGACTAAGTACGTTTACTGCATGCGCTAGATCTGGTCTAGTGCAATTGGTCAAGTACATGAGACTTCCAATCACTCGTGCATACTCGTTTTGTGAAACCGCTTCACCTGAATTCTTTGTCAAGTGCATTTGGGGATCTAACGGAGTTTTTGCCATACTATTAGAGTAGTTTTTAAATCTCTCTAATATTGTTTGAGCATAATGAGATTGGATTAAGGTAATTCCATTTGAATTTCTTGTAATTTTTACCCCGAGAATAACATCTGCTAATCCCATATCTTTCATCTCAAATTTTCCTTTGAGCATGTTTTTTGTGTGATTGATAATATCTTTATTGCTTCCAATAATGAGCATATCATCTACATATAAACATAGCAAAACATACGCATTTTTGGTAGTTTTGTAGTATATGCATTTATCACATTCGTTAATTTTAAAACCATTTGACATCATTACATTATCAAATTTTTCATGTCATTGTTTAGGAGCTTGTTTAAGCCCATAAAGTGACTTTACAAGTCGACATACTTTGTTTTCCTGTCCAGGAATAAAAAGCATTCAGGTTGTTTCATGTAAATTTCCTCTTCTAGATCACCATTTAGGAATGCGGTTTTTACATCCATTTGATGGATTTCTAGGTCTCTTAAAGCTGCGATTGCTATCATCAGCCTTATTGAGGTTATTCTCGTTACTGGAGAATAAGTGTCAAAATAGTCAAGGCCTTCTTTTTGTCGGAATCCTTGAACTACAAGCCTTGCTTTGTGTAAACCAGGTGTTCCATCAGGGTTTAGCTTTCGCTTCATTATCCATCTATTCCCTAATGCTTTGCAGCCTGTTGGTAAATCTGTTATATACCATGTATAATTTTGCATGATAGAATCAAATTCACTTTTGACGGCTTCGTTCCAAAACGGAGCGTCTGGTGAGGACATGGCTTCTGCCAAGGTTTTTGGATCATTTTCTACTAAAAATGCCATTAAGAAATCTTCACCAAAAGATTTTTCCTTTCGAGCTCTTTTGCTCCTTCTAGGTTCATCTTTTTCATTTTCTGAAATATCATTAACAGACATTTCTACATTTGACTCAGTTTCTGAAATATTATGCTCGTCTCTTTCTTCTCGAGTTCGTTTTGAACCTTGTTTTTCCTTGCAAGGAAAAATATTTTCGAAGAATGATGCATTTCTTGATTCCATTACTGTATTTTCATGAATATCTGATATTTCAGATTTATGTACCAGAAACCGATATGCACTACTATTATTTGCATATCCGATGAAGATGCAATCCACTGTTTTAGGTCCAATAGTGACCTTCTTTGGTGGCGGTACCGCAACTTTTGCTAAGCACCCCCACACTTTGAGGTATTTATACGAAGGTAAATTACCTTTCCATAGTTCATATGGAGTTTTGCCAGTTACTTTGTGTGGAATTTTGTTGAGGATATAATTAGTGGTAAGCAACGCTTCCCCCCACATGTTCTGGGGTAACCCAGATTCCTGCAACATTGCATTCATCATCTCTTTTAGAGTTCGATTTTTGCGTTCAGCAACTCCATTAGATTCTGGTGAATAAGGAGCTGTAGTTTGATGAATTATTCCATGTTCTTTACAAAATGCATTAAATGGACCATCATACTCTCCTCCTCTGTCGCTTCTAACTATTTTAATAGTTGTTTTAAGCTGATTTTCAACCTCGAGTTTAAATTCTTTGAATTTTTCTAAGGTTTCATCTTTGCTATGTAATAAATATACATAACAATATTTTGTGCAGTCGTCTATGAAGGTCACAAAGTACTTTTTCCCACCTCTAGTTTGTATGTATTTTAAGTCACATAAATCTGTGTGAATTAAATCTAGAGGTTTGTTAGTTCTTTCAACACGAGGTGAGGGTGTTTTTGTGAGCTTAGCCTGTACGCATACTTCACATTTTTGTTTACTTGTTTTGCATTTTGGGATTAAGTTTTGATTCATTAATCTTTGTATCGATTTGTAGTTTACATGGCCTAATCTTTCATGCCATATATTAAAAGACTCAACCAAATAAGCAACTGGCTCTTTCTTATTCATTGAAACTTTTGGAGCTACAATTTTCGGAAGGACTGTCATTACATTCATCTTGACCAGTCCATCCTTAACATACCCTTTTCCCAAATACATCCCATTCTTCCTAATCACGAGCTTGTCCGCCTCAAGAGTTGTGGCGAATCCATTCTTGCTGAGCAAGGTTCCCGAGACCAGGTTCTTCCTCATGTCAGGCACATGCTTCACATTCTGCAGAGTGACTTCACGTCCAGATGTCATCTTCAGAACCACCTTGCCGCGGCCTTCAATCTTGGAGACTGCAGTGTTCCCCATGAACAGCTTCTCCTGAGTCTTGCTTTTCTGGTAGGTGCTGAACATCGCCCTATCAGTGCAAATGTGGGTAGTGGCACCAGTGTCATACCACCATTCCTTAGGGTTGTTGCTTTCAACCATGTTGACTTCAGTCACCACTGCAACGAGATCTTCTTCAGTGAGATTCGCCTGAGCCTTCTCATCTCTGATCTTGCTGCGACACTCAGTAGTCCTGTGACCAACTTTGTGGCAGTAGTGACATTTTCCCTTGAATTTCTCCACATTTGCATTGATCTCAATGCCTTTCTTCTTGAAGTTTGGACCAGAAGCTTTCAAATTTGCAGCTGTTTTGAAAGGTTTTGCAGGAGATCGGGCAATTGCCTTTCCTTTACCTTTCATTTCAGCCACGTTGACACTATGCTCTTTAGCTTGGAGCAGCTTGTCATCATTTCGGTTCCTGGCTTCCATCTGAAGCCTCTGAATGAGATCTTCAAGTCCCATCTTCTTCTTTTTGTGCTTCAGGTAGTTCTTGAATTCTGCATAGCTTGGAGGAAGCTTTTGGATGAAGCTGAGAGTTGTGAATGTCTCACAGATGGACATTCCTTCAGCAGCAATTTCATGGCAAATGAGCTGAAATGCTTCCACCTGATCCATTATGGGTTTTGAATCCACCATTTTGAAGTCATGGAATTTTGCAACCACATACTTCTGACATCCAGCGTCCTCACCTCTGTACTTCTTGTCCAGTGATCTCCATAGTTCTTTTGACGTGGGAATCTCACAGTAGACTTGGTACAATGGGTCAATAAGGCGACCCAAAATGTATCCTTTGCAGATGTAGTCGGATTGCATCCAACTATCAACACATGCAAGAGTGTACACATCATCAATCCCGTAAGGGACAAGGGGCTTGTCCTCCTGGGTGAGTTTATCCAGCTTCATTGTTGTCAGGAAGAACATCATCTTCTTTTGCCACGTTTTGAAGCCTTTGCCATCAAACTTTTCTGGCATTAATCCTTGAGTGATCAAGCTAGGTACAGTCGGAGGAGTTGGAACTACAACCGGAGCACTTGTGGTTCCTTGAATAGGACCCGTTTGATAGAGACCAGCACCGAACAGGCTTCGGCGTGTGGTTTCATCAGCAACATTTCCCACTGGAAGGGTAGGTGTCGTTGTTGCAGCGGTTGTTGCTGTTGCATCAACAGTTGTCATGGTTGCATCACTTTGAGCAGCGTTGAGTGGAGTCTGCGTATCAATGGTGGTGTCAATGGGGGTGTTGTTAACATCCGTCATTTTTCTGTTGAGAAAACATGAAAGCGGATTAGACTCCAATCAACAAATAACATATTATTTCAAATAAATAATAGTTTAAAATCGATTGTCATTTTTGGTGTTTTTATTAGATCGCTTAAAGCGTTACAAACCACCAAATCATATCGATATAAGTCTGAAAAAACGTTTTGCAAACTCGCTTAAAAGCGTTCGCAGAAATCGTTTGTGTAGACTTGTAGATTGTTTCACAACGTGCTTTGGAAAGCTATTGTGAAAACGAATCGTTTTTATAACATTTTTTTTTTATGATTCATGTAACAAAAAACGTTTCGCGATAGAGCTATGAAGCAAAACGCAAACCGTTTTCAGATAAACAAGAAACGTTTCGCGATAGAGCTAGGAAGCAAAACGCAAACCGTTTTCAGATAATAAGAAACGTTTCGCGATAGAGCTAGGAAGCAAAACGCAAACCGTTTTCAAATAATTAAGAAACGTTTCGCGGAAGTGCGTAAAGCAAATCGCAAACACCGTTTCGACATAAAAAAATAACCGTTTTAGAAATCCTTGAAATCGTTTTATAAAAACGTATTAAGATCAATCCGATTAAAGCTTATATGTAATAGAAGCGATTAAGAGTTAAGACTGTAGAAGCCGGAAAACCGAATTGATATAAACGATAAAATAAAGCGATGTTAAGGAAATATACGATTCAAAGACGAGATAAAACCCGAGATGAAAAACGATTAGAATTATAGACCATGGAGTCGAGACGAATCTCTTTCCTTAACTCTTAATATTCGCTCCGTAGTGAGACGGACTTGTACGAATTAGAGTCCCAGGATACAACCATGATAGACGATTCACGCTTCACCCGTGAACGTCCCTAACGAACTAATAAATCTACGAACACTCTCTAAAACTTACGCTAGGGATTTGCTGGTTTTCGTTGAGAAAAACGATAAGAAATGAGGAAGAGGATCGAGTTTATTTAAAGAGAGAAGACGAGAGCCACTTTCCGTAACGTGCACTACTGCACGTGGGCGGAAATCTCTCGAGATCTCGGAGTGGAGTTGACTCGTTCTGATCCATTTCGAACACGATAAACTGCGTGTCGTTTTTTGACGAACTACGTGTCGTTTAGACACAAAATTCATGTTGTTTTTTGGAATTAAAATGGCAAAACGTTGGGCTTAATTGGGCCCAAAAAGAACATCTTTTAGTGGCCCTGGGGCCACATTTACCCAAGCCCAAGCCCAAGCCCAAGCCCAAGCCCAAGCCCGCCGAGCCGGCCGGGCGGCGGCGGCGCGCGCGTGGGGTGCCTCCTCTCTCTGAGCTGTTTACACTATGCTATCAAAGAGTCATATATATACAACTCAAAATCCTCTTTTCTAACCAATGTGGGACAAAACTCAACTTGTGAGTTTCATGTGTTCAAGATCACAACTTCATCACATCATTTCTCATTCAATTTAAATCTGTTTTTGATGTTTCAATATATCAGATTGTAGTACTCATTACAAGCTTTACAATGATCTATTAACATGATCAAGACGACCACCGGTTTGGCCGGAAAAGCCACCGGAAAAGTCGAAAAAATCACTGTGCAAAAAACAGTTTCCAACAGTCTCCAATTGCCATGTGAAGATCAATGACCAAGTGCTCCATTGGTTTCAAAATTAGTACGAGATTATAGATTTTATTTAGGGTTTACGTATTGTATTGAAACTATGTTTAATATCTTTTTAATTCGATCACTTGTTTTGTTAAGCCAACGTCTATTAAGCCAGTTATATATATTGATTATCTTTTATCATTATTACAAAATATATGGTTTCTAACAACAACTCTTATATACAAAATGCCTAGAATCCCCCCTGTATGACACAAGCTCTCATACATACAAATACATGTACACACAAACTCTTATCCATAATGGCTTAAACTCGTCCTTGTTCAAAATGTAGGGCCAGTCTCATCCATAAATAGGTTACATACATGAGGCCTGTTAGTTTGGTTGCTGCAATCACCAAAGAAGCATAGACAAATTCATTTTAGTGGATCATATAGTTAGATAATTCCAATGGAAGGTGTAAAACGCAAACCTGGTTTGTAAGAAGTCTGACCCAACATTGAATCTGGAAACCCAATTTGATGATGATGATGATGATGATGATCGGTAGCAAACATGGATTGATCATGAGGGATTTGAAAGCAGCCACCATTATTAGCCCGTGGATCATACATTGGTGAAGGATCTTGCTGCTGTTGTTGTTGTTGTTGTTGTTGTTGCAAGTTATTCATTTCCATTTCAGATTTGATCTTCTTATCTTGATCTTCTTCCATTCCTAGACTAGTACCAAACGATGTAGGATATGAATATCCCTCACCAATTTGTTGTAAAGCCAAACAACCATTTCCTTGTTGTTCTAACTGCTCAAATGTTTGTCCAGGGTTTCTGCATATCTGATCTTCTTGTTTTGTAGACTCAAAGAAGCAGTTTGAGTAAACACCATCCATCTCTCTGTTTTCAAGAATCAGTGTAGCATGAGTTGAAAGAGCTTTTTCGAAGTGGATAACTTCTATATACTGTGGCTAAAATGCTCATTACCTATGAGGAAGAAAACTGGAATCACCAGGTAAGATTGTTTGTTGGTTGTCATTATCAGGAAGCCAAGACATGGGGTGAGCTTCTTGCATACTGTTATTACCTCCCATAGCCAAAGGTAACTGTATCCCGCTGTGAAACTGCAGTTAAAGGCATTGGTCTTGTTAAGAAGTTGTCCTGATGAAGACAGAAAGTGAGAGAGGGGAAAGGATACAAATAGTTTTAACCTGTGTGGTTGTACATTCTATTGGCAAAAGTTGATTATTTCTGTAATGTTCCTGCAAATTGAAGAAAATACAATCCTGAATCTTAGGTCCATATGATTGAGTTAAAAGGATTATAAAACAACACACCTTGTGAACCTGGATTCTTTCAATAGATTTCCTCAATGATTCTTCCAACAAATTGAGGTGCTCAGTGTTTTCTATTCTATTGATGTTTGTCCAACAACTGAAAACAACCACCAGAAGAAGAAAACTCAAGTATGACTGAAACTAGTTTTTAAGATACTTGAAATCTGAAGAAACTAAAAGAGTTCACACCTTAGCCTCCTATGACACTCCATAAGCTGAGCTTGGAAAATTGCTACTTGATTACTCAGACCCTGTCATGTGGTCAAAGTTTACAATGACTATAGCCATCCAACTCAGAGAACTTAAAAACTTATCTAACAAAAATTCAAGAACTGATCCATACCTCAATAGTTTGATTCCTGGAGGATAGAGAAGTCAACATCTTAAATGTGTTACACAAAAATCTTACAAAATAACAAAAAAATGGTTATACTTAAGAACTCTTGGGCAATACCTTGCTCCTAAGAACTCATGTATATTTACATCATGATCAAGCTTCTTGAAAGTCTTCTTTAATGCCTGTAATAGAGCAAATCAGATAAGCTCAATATATGTGTTTCAAACAAAATAAGGAATCCAGTGAGTTTTTTTCTTTACTTCAAGGCTTTCCAATTTCCTGTCAAGTAAATTAAGAAAATAAACACTTTATTTCAGTTTCATAACCCCAAAATTACATCAAATTGTTGGAAGCAATCCATAACTTTATATCATAAATAATGCTTACCATACCTTTTTGTCCTTTCTTGTGGAGTTAATTGCGCAAACTTAGAGATAACCTCTTCAATGCAACTGCAAGAAACCACGTTAAAGAAAAAACTTAAAATCAGGAAAATGGATGAACTGAACAAAAATGTTAAACATGATCAAAGAAGCAAGAATGTTTTTGATAGTCTATATTTTTTGTTGTACCTGTGTTCACCATGGAACACGGTAGGCTTGCCCGTAGGAGAAAACATAAGAAGGACAATATCAATATCACACAAGATCGATAACTCTTTGGCTTTCTTCAATATGCCACTTTTACGTTTCGAGTATGTAACTTGCCTGTTTCCTGTGCTCTCAAGTCGTTTAATCTTCAACTTAACCCTACCCATCCTGTTTATAAACCAAACCACAAAACAAGGATGAACATTTTCTTGAAATATTCACTGCAAGGGATAATACTTCTCTCTGTGTCTCAAAGCTTCTACCTTTAAAAAAGATGGGGTCGTCTAAATACGTACACAGAGAGTTTCTCTCTCTCTCTCTAGAGAACAAAATTTTCACTGTAACAGAAGATTAAGGAAGGTCTTTTTGCAGAGGAATCTTGGGTTCTTTGGGTGGAAAGAAGAAGAGGCAAAAGTAACAAAGAAGAGAACGATCATGGAGAAAGAAAAAAAGATTGTTGTGAGGGAGAAGAAGAAGAAGAGAAAGAGAGAGGTTAATGGTGGAACAGAGAGAAAGCTCACATAAGCAAGACGAAGGGTCGACCTTTGATTTCGGGGGGAGACTTAAGACGTCGACCAACGGAATTGTGTGGAGACAGAACCGGTTTTCTTTAATTTAATTGCTTTCCAAACCGACAACATTAAACCGGTTTTTTGCTTGATCGATTAACTTGTATGCTAGCTGGGCCAAAGTAAGTCAGAGCCCGTCAATACCTTTGACTTGTCTCTGCCTTAGTTAACATCGCTTCTGTTTCATCATTACACTTGCCCATTTCTTGCATGTAACACTTGTTCATTTCATGCATATGTAATGTTGGATCTTTGTGCATTGTGATGGTGTTAAATACACTGAGAGATTTATCTCTTGAGGCATGTTTCTCTTGACACATCTAATCTCTTTTGATATAATCTTTATATATCTTTGTCAAAAAATAAAAATCTTTAAGGTTTTCTCTGTCTGTTATTGTCTTGTGGCCTTCTTGGTGGTTTGATGATGATTTCTCTCTCAACTTCTGCTTTGATTTGGTTATCTTTTGGGGTTTGATTGATTGATTGATGCAAGTGCGATGAAAAAAACAGGGACATTAGAGTCTCATGGATAGGAGATGAGAGTGATGATTTATGTCTAAATGGGAATCTCTTTGAATCACATGTTACAGAATATACAAAAGAATGATGAATATGTTACAGTTAGATTCCTTCATTGCATGCTATTCCCTGTCTTTCACTCCTTTGTTCATTCGTCTTTTAAGTGATCTACGGTTTTGCCAATGATGTTACTACAATTGCACGTATTATCAGATTTTTCAGTGATGAATATCACTAGTGTCTGAGGCAAACCGTGACTTGTGTGTTATCAAATGTCTTAAGAACTAAGGATGAGCCGTGCTAGTTACTTGCATTGTATGTTTGTCATGAAATGTCTTCCCCTATTCATACCCTTATTTTGTCAACAGAATTTAAACGCATCTGGTCTCTGTTTGCATGAAGAATCAATTCTAGTAACACATGAAGTTCAGAGCTATCTAGCAGCATAATCTTTGGACAGGAAACAGAAGATTCTGAAGAGCTAAGATAGAAGATTGAAGTTTTTTTGTTTTAAGATATTATCCTAGGCTATATACTCCATTTCATTTGTAGTCAGTGTACACATTGCAGCAATAACCAGTAATAATTCTTCTGGCTTTTGATTGTAATAGATAGTTCAAAAATCAATATCCATCCATTCTTGGTTTTGGTAAATCACTAGAAACACTTTCTACACAAGGAAGAACATCATCACTATTAGCATCGCAAAGAGATAAGAAGATGACTTCTACACTCTTTGAGCTTCTCTTTACACTGTTCAAAAAAGGAAAAGACAACAAAAATCCAAATATGAACCATCATCATATTAGGACCAAACATGTTCAAAGACAAGAACCATCATTAACAAAGAGAATCAAGACTCTCGGTTCTGCTTCTCACAATCCGATGAAAAACTTCTCTAACCTTCCTCTCAAACGGATCCAACCCCTTCTTTAAATCCTCATGAACCTCCACAAGCTCCTCCACTCTCTGTTTCACCTCACTCTCCTTCTCCTCACTCAACGGAAACTGAATCGTATCGACCAACTCATTCATCACCCTAGAACTCTTCTCAATCCTCTCAATCTCCTTAAGCAACCCACAACAATTCTTCCTATCTCTCCTCTTAGACTCCTCCATAATCTTATCGTGCAACGACATAACCGGAACTGCCCACTGGTAATGCCTCGGCACAAAGAAGTTCACTTGCAACCCACGGTCTTGACAAGGAATCGCAGCCACCAAAACCCACATCACAAACAACAAAACCGAAGTCATGGTGTAAACCGGTACAGCTAAACCGTTACTCGCCGCGACGTCGTTTGGTTTAGGTGTTGTTAAGTTGTTACCTAACGCTTGTAACTGCTTAGAAGCCGACCAGGATCTAGACACACTCCACGACAAAGATCTGAAATGTCCGAACGAACGGTGGTGGCTGTTGTGGTTGTGATTGTCTTTGTCTTTGGCTCTACCAAACGAACGGTTACAATGAGAAAGATTATTCGTGGTCGAATGATCTTTCTCATCGAGCATTCCTATTACTAGATCGATCAAAGCCTTCTTCGCTCGCCGGAGCTGACCTTCTCCGACAGGACGGTTACTGTCTAAAGCGGAGATAACGATGTCGGAGAGCTTCTGCCACTGACGGATCTGTTCAATCCCGTCGCGGATCGCGTTACAGACGTCGAGGGCTTTGATGCTCCGTTCGAAGTAGTCGGAGATGAGACGGTCCATCGGAGAAGTTGAGATCTGTGAGCGGTGGTTGAAGATGATAGCTCGGAACTCTTCTTGGCAGCATAGGAAGGAGTCGAGAAGCTTACTGATCCAGTCGAGAGAGAGGAGGTTGTTTTCTCCGGCGGAGGCGTTGAGATCGATGAACTTCTCGGCGACTTGTCTTTGGAAAGAATCTAGCTCGACCTCCATGGTGCTTGGTGTCTGGTGGTGGTGGTGGGTGGAGTCAGGTTGGTCTCGCCGTAAAGTTAGTAACGACCTTCCGAATGATCCTTGAAAGTCCGTCGCTGGCATGATCTTTGTTCAGTACATATGTAAAGTCAAAAGTGTTATCTACAAGAAAGTGATGATGATTGATGAAAGCTAGAAGGAGAGATAGGTGTTTATAAAGCGATTATTTTGACCGCGTATTTTAATATCTACTTTTATAAAATATTCAATTTATTTTTTTTGTTTTGCTTTGGTGTTATTCTTTTTCTCACTATAAAAGAAATATAAATATAAAGTTCTGACGATAAAAAGCTATAGTTTGATTTTGTGTGTGTTCTCATTCCTTTTAAATCCTCATTTTTTCTCTTTTTGTTACTCGTTAGAGAACACGCAGTGTACACGTAGTTGTAACAAATCCTACATCCTTGCTATTATTAGATTTGTAAGACCACCGTTAACCCTAACTTTTCTTACGATGGAATTCTTATGAATATAAAAAAATTATTTTTAATTTTTAATTGAAAAAATTAAAAATCAATTCTTAAATATTTTATTTAAAATTTAATTTTTTTATTTTTTAATTAAAATTTAAAAATATTTTTATATATTTCGCTAAAAACTTCATCTTAAATTCAGGTTTTAATTTTTTAGTTAAAAATTTAAAAACAATTTTTTATATTTCGTTAAAAAATTCTATCTTAAAATTAGTTATTGCTTTTTAGTTAAAAATTAAAAAACAATTTTTATATTTCGCTAAAAACTTCATCTTAAAAACTTCATCTTAAAAACTTTATCTTAAAAACTTTTAATTATATATAATAATATTTGATTATAAAAATTTTAACTTACCAAATAATTTAAAAAACTTTTACAAAAAAATCTTATAATTAAATATTAATATTAATATTAATATTAATATTAATATATAAATATATATATTTTGAAAATTTTTAGAACTAGAATCCCGTTAGAGGGACTCAAATGAGCAGTGTAAAAACTCACAGTTGTGGAGATTGTTTGAGCTACGGAGCTGTGATATGTGAGGTGGAGAATGAGAGGCTAGTGGGTGCCATGTGTGTGTAGATAAATGTATTGAAGATTGGGAGCTGTGACGTAGGGAGACTAGGTCAATGCACTACTGCACATGTGGAACAAAAAAGAACAGCTAAGTCTTCGTTGGCGCGTAATTAATGAAGGGACTCGGTCTTGTTGATTCCTTCTCGTCTTTCTAGAAAGCTATAGGCTGACATGCAAGTCCTTTGTTTTTTCTCCTTGTAACTTTAGTCTTGTGAATTTTAAGATGATCAAATGTAAAAAGAAAAACTAATAAAAACTAGTAGTAATAGAGAATTTTCAATTTTTATAGATTTATAGCTTTCGTATAATCTTCATACGTATTCAAAGTCTAAATATTTCTTAGTAACACTCTAACAATATGTCTTTATATTCGTATAGTAGTTTAATCTTTATTGAAATGTATATTTGGATAAATGATCATAAAATGAAAATGGAATGATATGAATGGTGTCATTAACAGTCAAACATCATGGTTGGGCCAGAATTATAATTGCACAGCCTAGAATAATTAATTCATACACGACAATGTACAATATATATACATATATCTTGTACTATTAAATTAGTAGGAATTAGACATTTTAAGTTGATTCATTATTTATTTTGATACGAAAAAATTAAATATTTGTAATTTTTGAAGTAAAACAAAATAAAACAAAAAACAATTGCTAAAATTCTCAGAGGTAACTATCCACTTTGTTTTTTTACACAAATAAATGTATATCTACAATTAAATATAATTTTAAATATATAATTATTATTTAAGAATTATTCATTAGCTTATTCACGAAATTACTTAGAAAATTATAAATTACGAAAAGATAAAATATTTTTTTCTAAAACAACAAATTTTACTTGAATTTTTGTTTTATAAAACAATGCTTAATTTTTAAAATTTTATGAAACATATAATTTCATTAATTTTATTTTTTGTTTTATATTATTTAAAATATATTGTTAAATATATTTTTTTAAAAAGATATTTATATTAAATAAAATAGATAACGTATTTATAATATTTGTAAGTATTTACAAAAAAGTTGGATATTCGGCAAAGCAGTTTTGAAGTAAATTACCAATATATTATTCCTTCAATGACATAAGATCCCCTGATCCCCTGTCATGTGTTCCCAAATAAACCACACGTGGTGGGATTCACAATATCGAAGCGGCTTTGAAACATGAAAGCACGAAGATGAATGACAGAGACATGACAAGCTCTCCTTCTTCTCCTTGCTTATATTTATAGACATTTGAAGTTTGATTATAGTTTGTTTTTTTTTATATTTTCGTTCAGTTTAAAGGACAGATAAAATCGTGCAAAAGCGTATTTCCCGCAAATGGTTCCTCGTGAGACTCACTGTCCAGTGTTACACGACCAATTAATTTAGCCCCAACTGAGTAGTTATTTATTTATATAACTGAGACAAAAAATCTGAATGAGACGATTGCTCCTAACATGTTCATTCCATGATTCAGAAACACACAACACAACAAAGATACAGATAACATCTATATTATATAAATGTAAGCGTGGTTTATGGCCGTTATCAAATATATATGCATTATTGTTTATGATTTACAAGTTAGTTTGTCTACTTGGTAACAGCTTCTTCGAGCTCTCTTAAACCACCAACTTTCTGTTCAATTTCTTCTATAAGCTCTTCACGCCATAGCTCTGCTCTTGCTTTCTCTTCTATGTCTTCTTGCTGCATCATAGATTCATACATACAAGCAAACACACACAATAACAACTCTATCCAATAAAAAATGCTTTATTCAATCTATAATAGTTGTAATGTTACTAAATTGTAATGTACTAAAAAGTCTATGGCCCGACCCAGCCTAACCTGGACCAAACCGGCCCAAACTAAATAGACCAAACCACCCGCTAAGCCTTGAATCCACTGTTACCAGAGTTCAAAGCCATCTACATGTTTTGCTCTCTTTATCCCAGGCTAACCACTTAGGCATATAGAGTGGTCAAACCGGCCTTAAACCGGTTCACATGGTCAGGCTCTACAAATACTAGTGTGGGATGGTCCATGACAACATCACCAACTATAGTTTATAACTTTCAAATGTTAGAAAGAGAGATACGTACAGTTTCATAGACCCAATATCCAGTTCCATCACCTCCATCTCCACGGTACTCCTCTGAGTCATAGAATGGATCCTATATATACAACATCATTATTTAAAACCCCAAATGCTACACAAATAGAGATCAAAAGATTCGATTAGAGTTGAGTTATTTTCCCATACTTTTGCGGAACCAAAGTACAGACATCCCCAACAAGTAAACATGATGTAGAACAAATCTGCCAGATCAAGATCAACATATCAAACCAAATTGAAGGGGAAAATAAAACTTTTTTCTTGTCTTAATGAACACCAAAGAATTTGCTACTTACAGACATTCTTGATGGCTTTATCACTTAGATGCCACACATGTTTCTCAGTAATGATATCACGCATCCCTTCTATTTGTTGAACCATCACAGCCATTAGTGGCAAATCATGTGGCAGTGCCTTCCTTACACATAAGCTTCCTCTCATCACATTCTTTCCCCTTTTCTCATTCTGTTTCATCTTGTTTTTTTTCAGAATTATAAAACGTAAAATCCATAACAAGAAGAAGCAGATTCTTAACTAAACTTGTAGTTATATACAATCACTTACTGCAGATAGCCAATATCCATGATTTGTCCCTGAAATCTGCTTAGGCTATACAACACAAGACACATTTTCTTAACTATTTTTCTCTAAAATAATTGAAATATAAATGATGACATTATTTGTTAGTATATGAAAGTATTTATTTGTACCGAATAGCTTGAGGATGAAGGGACATGAAGGTGTGTGAAGGTGAATGCTTCAGCCATTGATACTTCCTTTGGTAAGTGGCAATGCGGGAGATATAAGACACAGTGTTGCTGCAACTTTCTATTATTATCTTAAGATTAGATTCTTGGAGACAAAACATGTGTGGACAAGAGAATCAGTCTCCTCCACTCTTTAACTCTTGTCCTACATAAACAAAGCGCGTGTTAGCAATCACTCAACAAATTGTAGTCTTCTAAAAGCGCAGGTTAACAACCATTGCTATAAATTGCTAAAATCTCCACTAGTCCTTGGTGTTTTTACTTCAACCTGAAAGTATTTACCTAAACTCGAACCGAAAAAATCAAAACCGAATCCAAACTGTTATACAAAAATATTTGAACGAGACTTATGAGCTTAAAATTTTGGAGTTTTGTTATAATTCAAACTGAACCGAAATCCGAAGTAAGATTCGAAGATATCTGAAGTAAGATCCGAAGATATCTGAAGTTAGTTAATTATGTTGATGTTTTTATATATGTAAGGTGATTTCTATATTAAGAATATTTAAAATATTTTTATCATTTGTTTACTTGTTATTTTGAATACTTTTTAGTTAATAATAATTTAACTGATTTTAATTATATTTGTGAATAATTAATATATTTTGAATTATTTGCCAATTTAAAAAATATTATTTTGGACGATTTTAAACATTCTTTACAATTCGATCCGAATCAACTCCGGAAAGAATCAAATCGAACCAAACCCGATCTGATATTTAGTAAAACCTAAATGGAATTTATGAATATAATGCTAAAAATTCGAACATTTGAATCAACCCAACCGAAACCAACTGCTCCGAGCGACCAAGCCTAATCTCCCGTCTAAAATGATAACGTTCTTTCTGCGCATATTAGCAACTGCGGAACATGTTTATCCTTCAAGTGCGCATGTTAGCACCCTTAAGTAACGTGTGTATTCATCCAGAAGCGCATGTTAACACGCATAAGTAACGTGTATATCCATCCAAAAGCGCAATTTAGCATCATTTTCCAGAAAGTTTCAACCTTCGTCTCCTTCCCGTGTCTCCCTTTAACCTCTAATCTCCTCTCACAGAGGTGCAAAAGATTCCGCGCACGATGGGATTACTCGATCTAGAGAAGCACTTCGCCTTCTACGGTGCGTACCACAGCAACCCAATCAACATCATAATCCACATCATCTTCGTCTGGCCCATCGTCTTCACAGCCTTGCTCCTCCTCTACCCCGGGACCCCAATTTTCGACCTTTCTCAATCAGGGCTTCCTCAATCGCTGACCCTCGACGGCGTTCTCCGGTTAAACGTCGGGTTTGTCTTAACCGTGGTTTATGCTCTGTTCTACATCTGTTTGGATAAAAGATCTGGTTTTGTGGCTGCTCTCATGTGTTTCTCTTGCTGGGTCGGTTCAAGTGTCCTCGCTGCTCGGTTAGGACCTTCTCTATCCTTAAAGGTTAGATTTTTTTCTAAACAAAAAGTGATGTTTGTGAGATAAAGGTTCAGTCTTTTTTGTGTAGGAGTGTATTTATGAGAGGGTATGTGTGAGTTTCATGCATTTATTGTTCATTGTCTTCCATGCTTTGACTTTAGATATTAACGACAACGATTTGTTATTCCTCTGTTAACGTTTGAGACAGCAGTAATGATATTCTGTCTGTCTAATGGCTTTGAACATGTGTGATTAGTCATTGCAGTTTGTTCTGCAGCTGGTCGGGAGATGCAAGATTCTGATGCTTTGGTCGGGAGACTTGTAGTTTTTAGTGATGTGTTGTTGATTCATTATTGAAGAGCATTTTGATGTGTGTTTTGGTGACGATTTGTTGTTCTTGGTAACCAAGATTAGTGATGGTCTCTGATGTTTTCGAGTCTACACCACCTGTTCAACTAAAGTTCAGGGTTTTTCTAAGGCATTTGAAGGAGCATCTGTTAATTTTAGGAGGGTTTAATATGTATCATCAGTGTTATGAATCATTTGATTATTTTGTTTTGGATTCCGGAGAAAGGGGAATACAGTAAATACGCGAGGAGTCCTTGTTCTGTTATGTAGATACTGTAACAATTTTCATTGTCTTTTCTCAGGTTGGAATAGCGTCTCAGCTTTTATGTTGGACCGGCCAGTTTCTTGGCCATGGACTGTTTGAGGTAAGTCCTTTGGCCCTTAGGAATCATTGTTTTGATTCTCCTTTTGTGTTAGAGGCCTAAAACAGATGTTGATTATTTTTTGTCACAGAAACGAGCACCTGCGCTATTAGACAATCTACTCCAAGCTTTTCTCATGGCTCCTTTCTTCGTGTTGCTCGAGGTGATGTTTTTTTGTATGTGCTGTATGTTCTATTTGTTCTCTCTTGATACCTCCTTCTTTCTACTGGTCCGTGAAACCTTCAACCAGAAAACTTGAAAAGCTAATGTGGGAACTGTGTGTATGAATTGCTGCAGGTTCTTCAATCGGTTTTCGGGTATGAACCATATCCAGGTTTTCAAGCTCGTGTGAATGCCAAGGTAGAAAGTGACATAAAGGAATGGAAAGCAAAGAAGCAGACCAAGAAGAGTAAGCTCACATAAGCTTGGATTATATAACTCAAGAACTTAAACCCATTGTAATGTTTCCATATTGAAAACCGAGATAATAGCAATAAGACCATTATGATATATGATTGATGGATTTGTGTATAACTATGTTTCTAATGGAAATCACTTAAACAAAAATTTATGTTGTTACTTCCAGATGAAAACCTTCCCACATTTGCAAGTTGCAAAGAAAAGAAGATGAACACTACTTTCATTCCATCAGCCTCTCTGAGAACTGTTTCAAGAAATCTTGAAAGCCAACGTTCCTTTACTTCAAACTTCCATTCTATTTTCGAATTTTATTACAAGCCCTTTGGTTCAATGGTCAAACGTTTAAAGGAATTTACCGGATTTGGAGTTGATTTCCAAAAATACATTTTTTTGCAAGATTAACAGTGTAAAGGTTATCGGAGGTTCTACAGCTAGCACAAAACTGTTCTACGTGGTTTCTTGTCTTGGGAAGAACTTGTCCATCATGGACGTCGTACATAAGCCCATAATCGTTCGTGCTGGATCGAAGTGTTGCGGGAGAACTGTTCATCATAATCAGAACGTGCTTCAAGTAGTTAAGATCATAATTACTCGCTGTGGCTAAACCGCATTACTGGTAATGGGGTCACTTGCCCCAGTAGGATTTTAAAATTATTTAGTAATTATAACCAGTTTTAGTTAATACCCCCCTTTATAATTTTACCCAATCCTCTTTTGCAATGTTTTGAAAACCAGATCTGGTTGGCCGGTCGAACTGGTCCGACCATGACTCGTTGAAGAAACCGAGTCCGGTTCAGTTTACAAAATCAAATTTGCAAAACACCAGTAAAATCGTCTAAAAACCGGTAAATTCGGTGACTCAAGTCAACTTCAAAACCCGATCTAAAAAATCAAAATATAATTAATGTATTTTCAGTTGTTATTAATATTAAATATTCTATAATAGAAAAATAATTTTTCTATTTAATTTTATTTTCTTAACAAATAAGTATCTTTTTAGAATTCATATACTATTTCTATTTTGTCATATTCATAAAATTTTAGATTCATTTGTAAAAATAAATAAATAAAGTAATTTTGACAGTCAATCATTTAGTTTTTATTATTTTAATTTACATAGTATTTATTTGTTTATTATAAATATATATATATATATATATATATATATAGTTGTTTAAAGGTAGAAAATCCGGTTCGACAGGTTTATTAACGAGTCAACCAATAGATATACTGAGTCGTTGTCCGATCCGGTTTTCAAAACACTGTTTTTTGTTAAGAAAGTTAATATTGTAAACGAAATGTTGGGTGAACACAAAGTTGTAGACTTATTCCAAAATGGATAAGGCTGCTAGCTTTGAAAAAGGGACCAATATAGGTCTTTTCATGGGAGGATTCCTCCCATCAATGTTTATTGCTTTTACACCATCTCCGAAATTCAGATTCTATATAAAAACGTAAAATGCTTATCCTTCCAAAATATACAATACATTATACATCAAGTTGCATACAATTAAGGTAATACTATGGCAAAAGGAAAGAAAAAACATGGATAGAACTAGAGTAATGCATGAAGCCTAATTTTATCTAGAGAGATAACAAGTTGCTGAAAAGTCTTCTTTGTTGTCTTCTTCCTAGGATGATAATTTTGACCTCCCCGTCAATGGCTGCTGATGCGATGACATGGTTGTTGCGAAGAATGTTGTTGCGCTATCTCATTTGCCCCCGTTTCTTTTCAACGGTATCCTATTTCTAAGAGCAACATTATTGGTGGTCCTTAGGCGAAAGTCCTTAAGAACAGTTAAAGATCTGTCTCTTAATTTTCAAAGGAAAAGTTAAGGACGTCTCTCGTGGACCACCAATAATGTTGCTTTAAGTGCTCAGTAATTTTACGTTCTCTTTTTTTTAACACAGTAATTTTACGTTCTCTATTTATATTCTATTTGTGTAAAAGTTTTCTTGTTTATTACCAATTATTTAAATGTGAAAATCTGATTCTCATTTTTCTTTTTATGAAACAAACATTTATAAGTGGAAGCACCATGACTAGTGGTCAAGGCTCAAAAGCTTTTACATTCAAATATGAGGTTTAAATCTTAGACAACACAATTTTTTGAAGATTATAAATGTAAATTTATTGGAAATTTCTGAGTAATGCAAACATAGCCGTTCATAGTGATATGTTGTAGAAAAAGCAAGTCTATTAAAAATATCGTAAATGCTGAACTGTCTATTAATCTAAATGTTTTAGGGAGAATTTCATCGTAAAATTATTATCCGTGAAATTGTTCATCAATATTGCATAAATTATAGATAAATTATTATTATATTTAATAGAATTAAATATTATATGATGATGTAATTGTATTACCAATATTTTTTTTTAAAAAAAACAGTTATAAATTATGTCCAGACGTACACTACTATTCATAATTATTTATATATTTTCTTGGAGAAAACAAATTGTATACTCCTGATTTTTTTTACCATCCAAGTTTTGTCTTTACGTACAAATCAAAACTTATGGTTCTACAATATATTTTTAAAGATAGTTTTATTTTTTTCAGATTTTGAAAAAAAATAACTTTTATTATGTCAGATTTTGAAAAAATAACTTTTATTATATGTCAAACTTTTAATATCCGTGTAATATTTTTTTTGTAAAAGCAATTCAAATAACATACTGGTTTTCAATATAAATTTCAATTTAGTCAAAAAAAATATTAAATTTCAATACGATTAATATTTAATATAGTTTGCCCCAATAAAATAAGTTTCTGGCCGCCACTAATAATTAAGTTAGGTTCAGATCAAGTATCTACAATAATGATGTATGACGACAAAATAAATAATCTCAAAACAGTAATGCTCGTAGACTTCTCCTCTAGATGTACAGCTTATAGTCAACATACTGGATGCAGATTTTTTTTGTAGACTATATTAAAACCCCAGGGTAAGCTTATCTTCTCGGCATAACCATACAAAAAAAATTCACCAAAGCATAAAAAAAGAGAGAACATATTATACAACATTACATTTTGTGGAGATAAGAAATGATAGTGGATCGAAGGTTCTGTGTTGCGGACCATGTAGTTCTAGCGATGGTGCGGGATAAGATTGCGTCACAGTACGGTAACTTCGTTTTTACGGACGTTAACGGGAACATGCTGTTCCAGGTGAAGAAACCGGGTTTTGGTCTTCACAAGAAGATGGTCTTATTGAATGGTTCTGGATCTCCGGTCTTGACTATGAAAGAGAAGGTCCATAGATTAACTTTATTGGATGTTACATACAAATTAAGAGTTCGTATGTACTATGTATAGTCGGGTTTAACTAAATTTAAATTTGATTGCAGAGGATGACCTTGCATAACAGGTGGCAAGTATTTAAAGGAGGGAGTACGGAAGAGTGTGATTTGATGTACACGGTGAAGAGATCGTCGATGATTCAGCGTACGACGAAACTTGATGTGTATTTGGGTCACAACAATGAAGAGAAGACATGCGATTTCAAAGTCAAAGGGACTAATTGGCTAGAACGCTCTTGTGTTGCCTACGCTGGTGAATCTGACGTCATTGTTGCCCAAGTAAACTCACTCACTCACTCTCTTTCCTTTTTTCTCTTTTTCCCACATTGATCATTGGTGCCTATTTCCGATTAGTCAATTATTTGATGCTCTCACTATCTCACAAGTCTACCTGTTAATATTAAAAATCCTTAGACGGTGATTATGCGTTTTATAGAAGATTATTGTTTATACGGGTGCTTAGAACATCTTTACCGCAGTCTTTAGTGGGTCTTTTAGTGGAGAAAGGACCCACTTTTTTAAAAAAAAACTGTTCCTTCTGCAGCCAAAATAAAAAACATTTTTTTTTGGGTTATTTGCACTGTTTACGGGTCCCATCGACACGTAGCGATCCGCGATTAATGCATTTCTAATTTTCTTTTTTTAAACAAAAAGTAAAAAAAAAAATTAAAAAACTTTTATTTGTCTCCTGCGATAAAGATGCTTTTAGGCCGATTTTTTAATAATACTTAGGCGCTACTTAAACTGATTTTTAGTAGAAAGTTATTGTTTAAGATTTTTGCACACCAATTAATAAAGTGTTAGTTTTTTTATTTTATTTTTGTTGCATTAACTAAAAGTAATCCAACCAATAAAACTCATACAACAGAATATAAAAGAATCAAAATACCAAATGATTATAAAAGTTTTGCGTAGAAAATTGAAAATATTATTTAAATTGATACAAAAATAAAAAAATTAAAAACAATATTTAATTTGATACAGAGGGAATTTTTTTTATATCCGATTTTGGTTCAGAGTTGGTTTAGCACGGTGTTATATCGGTTGGGATCGATTTTGGTTTGCTTTCAAAGCAGCCAATTTTTTTGTTCTGTTCAGTTTATTGACAATAGACATAAGCTTCGCCTATATTTGAATCGGTAGGTTGACCATGTGTTTATGAATTATTTAGAACAATCAAATTCACAATTGCAACATTTATTAAACCAAAATTAATTGGCAAAAAAGTACTTGAATACTCGGTTGGTTGGTAGTTATATCGAATGGTGTGTGTCTATGTAACAGATGCAACACAAGAAGCACACGCGGCATACAGCTTTCACGGGAATGGACAATTTCTCGATGACTGTTAAGCCTAATGTCGATTATGCCTTCATTGCCTCTCTTGTTGTTCTTTTTGATGTTGTTGACCGACAAGAGCCACCCCATGGAGCCGGTTCTGATAATTTCGAGGCTGCACACGTTGCACAGAGTTTAGTTCAATGATGAATTTTAGAGTTTAAATTCAACCAGAATCTGTTGTTTTCAGTTATATGATTCTAAATTATGTTTTAAAGTTCAGTGATATTGGATCTTATATTTATAAACCATGGATCATAGATTTTAAAATCTAATGTTG